>JAQFYM010004423.1:0-15568 GCA_034694785.1 Agrenia bidenticulata | reverse complement strand
ACTACTTTTTATATAATTTTGAATTTTATCTGCAAAAATTTATACTTATAGTAGATATCTTTTAGTCATTTTTCTTGTTATTTGTTATATAAAAATTCTTAATGTTTTTTTTTTACAATGATAAAAAATATTTGTAATAATTTTAAATTGCAGTTCAGTTTTCTAACATATGAGTTGCTAATAAAAAATAAAATATTTTATTTGTTTTTAAAAAAGGCTATTAAAAAAATTTTAAGTAAAATTTTAAATACTTTTTTTTGCAAAACACAAAAAAAAATGGTGTTGAGATAGTATATGCTTGTATAATAATCTGTTTTTGAAAAGTATATTTTTTGGTAATGTTTGTTTTGGACTTAAAAAAACACATTTTTTTTTTTTAATATGAGTAAAAATGCGTATACGGATTTTCAAATTATTACCAATTTAAGTTATATTTGCAGTTTCTAAGCCGATAAAAAAAATACTACAAATAATGCAAATCACGATAACCTTAAGCTACAGACATATAAAAATACCATTTTTAACTTTCCAATAGTTATGTAAGGTCTTTAAACATTAATTGCATCACAACACATAACAGAAAGACAAAAATATTGCTCATTTGGTCTTTATTTTTATATTGTATGTATTTTTTCATATAATATTGCCAAAAGCTTCTGGCATTTATGCTTAAAATATTTGTATACATACTTTAATGCAATTTATCGACGCGCAAGCAGCCCCGGTTGCCTTAAAACATCTAGAAAAGATTGATAAATATACTTAAGGTAAACTATATACTAAATATTGTAAATTGAGATCATTTATGTCCTTTCTTCTCATGTTTAGAATATTTAAATTGACAGTAAAAGGTTTGACTACAACTATGTCTATTTACACCAGAAACAAAAATGCGCGAATAATCCGGTGCTTTTATGTATTTTTTATTTTATATTTTGTATTTAGTGTCTTTATGCTGACTCATACAATTCATTATTGTTAAAAAAAAATCGCATATTTTTTTCTGCCATAAAATGTATAAAAGTAGACTGCATGTACTATATTAAATTGTTATATTTTTATGTCATTACGTAAAGCAACTTAATTGTGTTTTAAAGAATCTATAGGCACTAAATTCGTAAGAATCATATTTTAGATTTTACCACCTACTGCCATCTTAATAAAATATTGTATTCATTTTTTAATTACTTCTATGTTTTTTGCTTTATCTTTTGTCGTTCAACTTATTATATCATTTGCATAACAAAAAAAAGAAACAATTATGATAAGTAAAGTATTTCAAAAATATTGGTTATTGCTTATGGCCCCACACAGGGATACTCAAAATAGTATTTTTAAACTCATGGGATTTACAAAAATGCAAATAATCAATTTACAATAATTGGGTTATTGATTTTACGCAACAATTTTTTTTTTGTATATGCACTATTTCTTAGATAATTGTGTCTAAAAAACCCACATTCATGTACACTTCAAGTAAATATTTTTTGTTTGTTTTTTTTTGTATACAAAGCAATAATTTTAACAATATAATAGTTATATAACTATATCCTAAATCAAACAAGAAATCTCCATATAATCTAACATATTGTCAAATGAAACAAAAGATATCGTTTATGTTCAATAAAAAAACAGCAAAACATGTCCGTAGTTTTAGGTATTGCTTTTTATATTTCCTGAGATTAATGTATTATAAAAGAAATTCAAACATGTCATGTGTACTTTTATTTTTATTCTTTATAGGAGTTGTGATTTACGATAATACTATTTTTTTTAAAAAAGGAGAAAGTATGGTGCAGCAGTGACGTAGCCAGAAATAATTTTAGGATGGGGCACAAAAAAATAAACAAGCTGTAACGACAAAAAAATAGTTTTTCTATTTTTGCTTAAAAATTTTTTGAAATTTTGAAAAATAAAAATTTCTTGATTGTTTTTTTTCGAGCATTTTGACCCCAAAAAAAGACCCCCTCTTAAATTCAGCTACAACTTTTTTTCCAGGGGGGGCAAAGCCCCCACCTGCCCCCCCCCCCCATAGCTACGCCACTGTGGTGCAGAGTATTTTATATTACGATTGTAACTGTTGTGTTCACACAAGAAAACTATCAAAACAATGAATTGTTTATTTACATACCAGTTTCTTTTATATGCATTTTTTTGTTCTATAGCTAATGATTTTAACTCTCTATATCCTTAAGCATTGTTTGTGTACATATATAAATGCAAAAGAAGTGTCTTCGACACCAAAACAAGCATTTCTTTACCTAAAAGTAAAATATAAAATATAAATTTATTTTACAAACAAAAAAAAATAAATAAATTATTGCTCTAATAATTATTGCAATTATTTTAATAACAATCAATTTTTGAGGATCCCTGGCCCCCACACCACTTACTATGTTCTCATATTAAATTAATAGCAAAAATCCTATGTATCAGCAAATTACGTTTACTGATCGTTTTTTCTAAAAATTAATGCAAGAACGTATTTTAAAAATTGGAAGTTTATATGCTTGCTACTCATATATTTTAAAGTTGGCAGTATTATACTTAAATTTGTTTTTTACAAGTCGTGGTAAAAATTAACAGAATTATAAAGTTTAGTAAAAAAAACCAGAACGATGTCTTATATTAGAATTTTTTGCGTAAAATATTCGTCTTAATGTCCTAAATACATATAAACTTGTTTTATTTTTTATGTAACGAACGTCCAGAATAACATCTTTGTGACTAAATTCACTTAGTTCCTGAACATTAGAACGTCAATTTTTTTTTAAAAAAAAAATTGCACTGATCTAGTCATAGAAAAAAAATTTAGATTAAACAATTATATCAATGAAATTTTGTAGCAGAGCATCTCTTTATGCATAGTAGGATAAAAAAAATATTGAATTCAGAGCTTAAAACTTGCATAACCAGGGATGAAAAAAACCATCATCTTTTGTTACCAAGTGTTTTCAATTGGGTTTTTCAAAAAATTAACCCTGGTTTTATTGTCTTAAATTATAAGAAAATATTCCCTCGTAAAACCAATAAAAACTGTAATAAACAAAAAGTAAAAAAAAAAAATTTGAAACTATCGATAAGACGCTTTTAAAAAAATTCATTATATTTTTTGATAAGATCAAGAATCTTATATTGCTATTTCGTTTGAATATTTAGTTTGTCGATTCTTTTACGGCACCCAATGTTGTTTGAGCGGTGTTTTATAAATACGAAAGGCTACATAAAGTGCTATACTAGTAATTTACATTTCTTTTGCTAATACACGCAAATAATGTGGTTGCATATAGTATTTATTGTTCTTTCTATAGATTAAAAAGTGGTTCTAGAATATATATATGATTTCTTTAGTAATACAAATGTCGCATATTTATCAATATAACAGAATGTAAACTTTAATGTATGTTTAAAAAATATATTAAGATATAGTTTCGACTAGAAATATATAAAACTCGAATATTTAAATTTATCATGTTTTTTTAGTTTTACCCCTTTATTTCATATTATCTGAAGTGTCCTAAAATTGTCTTTTTTATAAAAGATCATATTTATAACCAAGCATTGAATAAAAAATAAACAAACATATTTGTCGACTCATATAAACCTGAAAACCCCTTAAGTAAAAACGTGAACAAAGTTGCGTTACATTTAGGAACACAGTTAACCCAGTTTTTAATTTAAACTGGGTTTCCATTTTTAAGCAAACAGGTTTTTAGATTATATTAAGTAAAAACAAGCATGATTTATATTTTGTAAGTTAAAAAATGCATCATTTTTATTTGATAAAGCTAAACAAGGATATCCGTATTTATTTTTAAAGCTAAATATATACCGAAGTATAAAGGCGTGTTCCAAAGCGCAACAAAGGTTCGGCAGTGTAAAAAAAATTAAATAACTAGATGAAGAAATAAAATTACTTTTAAACTATCAGAAGAAAATTAATACAAGTTTAAAGTGCTTTAAACTATATTTTAGACTTCATAATTAGTTATTTACTAAAACATTGCATATAATAAGTTTATAGTTCATTGCGTTCTAGACAAAAAGCGAAAATAAAACTTGTCAGTATACTTTACAAGTTTGTAGCGCAATTTATCCAAGAAACAATTTTTCTTATGTCAATTTAGTATAAACCCACTTAAAAATACAATGAAAAACATGCATCTCCAAAAAATTATCTTGTCACTAGTACAATTTTTTATTAAATGCACGCATTACAATTGTGAAAAAATTGATAATACTTTTACCGTAAAGATGCTGTAGTAAAACCCCCCAAACTGAGAGTCTCTTAAAAGGATTCTTTTTCCTTAATGGTAAATTAGGAGCATCGAAAGTTGCACATTAAGTTCTTTAATACATTTTAATATTTTAGAAAATCTTAAAAAAATAAAATAAATTGTTTGTACTTTTTGTATGTATATTTAATGCTTTATTTAAACTAAGATTGGCAAATTATCATTTACCAAAACCGTCCCAAAGTGGGAGGTATTACGGTAGTTGATGTGTTTAACTCATCGGTATTACATGTACCAAAAATAAAGTCATTACTTTATTACACGATTTTATAACAAACAACAAATTATGACTATTGTAGAAAAAAAATTACAGATTGGATATAAAGGTGTTCGTTTTTATCGATTGCAACTATAAAATTCTTATTAAACTAGAATTCACAGTATTTTTTACCGTGCTTAATTACGTATCAATAAATCTTAACTAAATGTTGTACTGTATTTTGTATTTTTACTTTGCTAAACTTAATTCACTACGTTTAAATATAATACTTATAAGAATAGGTACCCACCCCTCTAACTTACTATTAAAAAGGTATGCTGCTCTATTAATTTTAAAGGCATTTTTACCATAACGATGTGATCATGAAAGCTTACGTGCTTATGGCATATTCAAAAGAAAAAGTAGCCATGGTTTGTTATTGCACGAACCAATAAATAAAAAGTTTATATACAAAACTTGCTTGTTCGTACGACAAGACTAACAAATTTGACTAATTTTTTTAATTCTATGCTGTTCCTGTGACTTCTTACTACACCCGTTATGTATATTTTTTTTTATTTATACAATTTTGCAAGTTTATAAGTTATCAATGTTTTTTTTTTGCCATACGCTGCAAAGAAGTATTTTTGGCCTGCAAAAAAATCGGTAGGCCAGCAAAAATTACCATGCCTATAAAAACTTTATATATTCAGGTATCACGGTATGATGATCAGCAGTAAAAAACATTGTTGAGCTTTTCCGCACAAAAAAAGCAAGCAATATTCTTATGATTGTATACTATATCAGCCGACAGCAAAAAACAAAACTAACTTGTCATTTTTTGGCTGGATTACAATCTTACTGGCATATCGTAAGCAAATACGTCTTACGTCAGTATTTATGATTTTTGCAGTTTTTGCTTCTTTTTAAAAAAAAAAATATTTTTGTTGTCAATTACAGAGAAAAAAAATAATTTACTTACGTAAAATATATATTCAAGTTTGTAGTAAATAAAAAGCGGTTAGCAAAATTAACACAAATAAAAAACTAAAAATCTAGTAAAAGATATTTTTTTACTGGACTGAAAACATGGAATATTTTTGTAAATCAATTTGAGTATGTAAGCTGTAGTGTCGAAGTTTAGACGTATTTTTGCACTTTTTTTACAATATTGGTATAGCAGCTAAATAGTTTGTTGTTACAATTATGCAAATTATGTGTATTCGATAAGTTTAAAGCATTTAGATAATTATAACACAATAAGATGATACGCAAAAATATTTTTATCACTAAATATTAACTGCTTTTACCTAAATTTACCAAGTATATTTTAATGATAAAAAGAGCTGCATTACGTTAAATTTCGCATTTAATGTTTTTATGCACTTTGTTTTGCACAGAAAACAATCATAGACTAAACAATGTTTGTATTTAGTTTTTACTGCTTTTTTAACATACTAATCTAAACAAAAAAAACATCAGAAAATCTTATATACACTACTTGTCATGTCTTAGCTAAATAGTTTAATTTTGCCATACGAACAAAAAAATTGCAAAAATAAATTCATTATTTCCATAGTAAGTATTTATACATACGTATGTTAATATTTTGAATTATAAAAAAAATAGTTGTTTTTAACATGATTTAAAACACAAGGTTTAATGCATATATGAAGTATTGAGTACAAATTGCCAACTCTTAATGTCAATAGTAAATCTGTAGGGAAATAATTTGTAATCAACGGTGCAACATAATGTTATTCGACTAATAAAGACACATTAAAGCTTCGCAGGCTTACTAAAAAACGTGTAATTTTACTTTATATATATCTTTAAATGACATGCAGAAAATATATTTTTTATTGTAAACATACTATCTGCAGCATATAGTTTTTCAACAAGTTTGCAGCCTTTCAACTGCGCAGTTCGTTGTAAAAACATTGTACTTTTGGCATATCCGACATGAAATGCAACAATATTTATTGTGGATTTTTGTTGTATTCAAAAAAATTTAAAAATTTTTTTTAAATAATTTATACCACGCATGCACTATAAGCGACAATTTGCATACTTGCAGTACTTAATTCTATCGTAAAGTATGTTTAATAATATTGAAAACAGTTTCACGTCAAGACAGCGTATACAAAAAAATGTTGAGTGTTCTTTATCTACAGTCAAGACACTATTTAGCCTTTATTTATATTTGTTTTATTTTAAGGCACGTATCTTGTACACGAATGGCAAAAAATACAAGAAAAAAGACATTTTTGCATAAACTTACAGAATTACGATATTTTAATATATGAATGGCAAATAGTTATCTATTCAGGGTGTACAGAACGTAGTTCATCTATTTTTTTACGCAAGCTTTTTTAAAGTTGTGTTTTTGAAAAAAAATTGCAAATTCCTTGACCCATATTTTGTGTTTTGCTTAGATATATATTTTTTGGTCGTTATATTTTAGTTAAAGCATTTTTACACTTTGTAGATTTTTTTAAGAGTGATTTTTGTAAAGACAAGAACCCATGTAATATGTAAAAAATTCGTAAAAAAAAAATAAGTTTGAAGGCACTCGTCCGGCTGTCAAGCGGACGAGATTAAATTTTAAACAGTTCATATTTGTAAGAAGCAATTTTAGAACAAAACACATAACTTTTGCATTTAACGTACAAAATATTTTTAAAATACAGAATGCGTTTTTTTGTTGTTAAGCGTTGTACAACACCAGCATTTTTATTATTTTGATTAAATTTATACAACAAAAAAAACATCTATTGAATTTTTTAATCCCAAAAAACAAACTATCAAAGATAGAAATCTTAATATTTTTCGGGTTTCATTTTAGAAGTTCCTACAAACAAAAATGATTATTAAATACAATATTGAAAATAAATGTAAATAATGGTTCCGGCTGTTCTTAATTTTATAATCCGCCCGAGACCGAGGTGTATAAAAAAACAAAAGAATTCTAAAGCTATTTTAATTCAGGCATTAAAAAATTATTACCATGTATAAAAAAACCAATAAAGAGTTTGCCTATATTTCTCTGCAGTTGAAATAAGTTTTCATATTCAAAATAATTAAAAAGATTTTTTTTGTATCTGATCACATATTTATATAAAAAAACAAAGTTTTTTAAATAATAGTGCGCCAGTAACTAGTTTTAAAGGCGTCATAGCTATACGTACGTTTCAAAATGCGGTATTTTTTTCGGGATATTAATGCAGTCTTTGTAATGAACTTCTTGGCTTAAAATTTGTGAAAATATATTATGTACCAATTTGATGCTTTTGAAATCTACATAGCAAACCTAAATATATTTTAAAAACCCAACTTTTGTGTTTTTTGTTTTTTTTGCTTTTAATAAATATAATTTGTATGATATACGCAAAAAAAGTATTTATAATCATATGAAACCGCCTTAAAGGCGTTGATGCCACACTTATTAATTTAATTTGGTTTTGGTAAGTTTTCATGTACTCTAGATTACAGCAGAGCCTGCATTGGGTAAAAAAAAAACACCATTTAATATTTTTTAGAGCGCTTCAAAAAGCGGTTTTTTATTCAAAATTTTTTATATCAAAGCTTGTTATAAAAATCTAAAAATCGTCGTGAATTTGTTTTTGACTGACGAGTGTAACCCAACTTATGCGGTATTAATTTACCACATGAGTACTGCTGCATGGTTTTTTTACAAAACATAATTTTTTTTGTATAGAAACATGATATAAGGGCTCTTCTATCGACAGCTTTTACGGTTCCAAAAATTCCAGATATGTTTGGTAGATGTTATAGCAGATATATCAGATTTAAATGCATCTTGATTTTGAGATTAATGATTTAAAGAATAAATTTAGATGGGGCACGCAAAAAGGCTAATTAATGCACCTATAATCTTTCTAGTTTTTTTTTAAAGATTTAACTACAAAAAATTACTAAAAAATAGACCGATAATACATGAAACCTTTTTGAAAATAGTATTTAAGACAACGCAACGTATATTACGATTTTTGTATATAAATTTGTGTAAGATTTATTCTTAACCGGCTCATATCTATCATGAAAAAAGTGCGTTAAAAGTAAATTTTATTACAAATCTTATATTTTAATCATGTAAAAGTATTATGCGAACTGGTATATGTAATTTTTTTCTCTCAAAATGCCTTATTATACAATTTTATGTTAGAAGATACATTAAATTAAACCGAGTATAGAGTTTTATGCCAGAAAAAATAGAAACAATTGTGTCTATTTATACATTCTTTACGTAGTAAAACGCAAACATAATTTTTTAATCTGACGCCTTGAGGCGGTAAGAATGTAAGTTTTTGTTTTTTTTTTTGTAAACCATATTTAAAAGTTTTATAAAAACTTTTATAAAATAATTTATAGCAAGATCTATGTTTATATGTATTCGTTTTTACCTAACCATCTATAATATTCGGCAAAGTAAAAAAAACAATTCTTTTTCCTACACTTTAAATGATAAAAAAATTATATATATATATATATGGTTTTCTTTGTAAGACGGCGTTCTATGTTGTCTCTATTTGTAAAAACTAAGTTTTGCAAAATAATTCATACTCTTGCATTAAGACAATTTTTTCTTTAAATTTTGCGTTAGGGCATTGCAAGCGTACTTGAGCCTACCGTCTTTTGTTAAGTATATAAAAATGCCGCTTCAAGGCAAACTCTTTTCCTTTTATATAGACCATGAAACTTATTTTTGTATGAGCCTATGCTTTCCGTAATTTTTTTTGTAAAAGGCATTTGAAAAGTATTTTTTGCAAAAATCAGGTGTGTATAAACAGATGAAAGTATGGCGTCATAACATCTTATACTTTCTTTATGTTTCAATCGCATGAAAGACTTGCGTTCGGGTTTGCTCGATTCCCCGGTGTATACCCGCGCAAAAAAAATACGATTTACACAAGTTTTTTTCGGTTTTGATTTAAAAAGAGAGTCATTTTAGTTATATAAAAGTATACAGATTGTTATATACAAAAATATACAAATGCTTTTTTTAGCTAGTATTTATCCTAATAGAGGTTTGCACTTTTATTTATAAACATATGTTTTTAATGTTGATTTTTAATAAAAAATCACAGGGGAAAACGATTTTAAAATTTTCTTTCTGCTGATTGCACTGCATATTTTTCGTAATTTAAGACTTTTTTACCCTAGAAAAATTGGCTAGGGTTAAAATTGCAAAAATTCTACTTCCTGTCGGCTCTTTGGGCTGTTCAAAAAAAAAAGCAGTACACCAAATGATCCCATATAGTTCTTGAATTTAATAGCATCGTATTAATCTTTAAAAACTTACAGACACAAAAAAAACTACGTTTTAAACGCACCTAGTCTTTTAGATTCTCCTTAAAACTGATTAAGCGTCTTATTAATAGGTATAAACAGCCTCTTTATTTTGCAAACAATAAATAACACCCTGTAAAATCACAGACAAGTTGTTATTATAATTTATCTGTTTTTTAGATAATTAAAAAAATACACTAGCGGTTCTATATGTGCAAATTTTTGCTATAGGATTGTTTTTTGGATTATATAGTCATTTTAAATCTTTGAGGTTTTTTTATATTTTTTTGCAGACCGTTCTTTGTCTTTATAGATATTTGATAAAAACTAAAACTTCTGTTTTTGACTTATATACTTGCAGGGACTGCGATATAATATCGGTAAATGTATACTTATAACCATACATGAAAAAAATTAATAAAAGGTAAAAAAAAAATATAACAAAAGTTTCACAATCATGTAAAGCTGACAAACGTTAGCTAACTATAAGGGTTCGGAATTTGACCATTCCCAATCAAATAATAAAATGGATGGCTTTTTTGTATTATTCGAAATGCTTAAAAAAATTTAAGTACATTGTTAACATTTTTTTTTAAGTTGACAGGTAAATTTATTTAATAAATTATAAAAAAAACAAATTATTATCGTCACGATTTTTGTTTATCGACTAAAGAGAGTTTTGGTGGTAATACAAGTTTTTATGCTAAAGCGCATATGTAGTAAAACAAATACTGTGTTTTATTTCTCAAAAACTTTTCGATAATGTTTTTTCGCCTGGATTATATAATTAAAAAAACAGTTGCTTGTAAGTATAACATTTTTTTAAAGTAGTTATCACGGTGCGTTTTCATTTTTTTATACATTTTATTATTTTGACAACACTTTTAAATTATTTACATTTGCATGCCTTGTAAAAAATGTATTGACTAACGCAGTTTTTATTGGTATTCATGTAGTAAAATTTAAAACATCTTTTATAGGTTTATAACATTTTTATAACCAATGAACGACCGTTTTTCCACTGTCAAGATAAAATAACATGATTTAAAATACATTAAAAATGTTATTTTGCATAAAAATTGTGTTTTTTTTTTGCATTTGGACATCATGAGTAATAATACGTACTATTTGTAGTTCAGTATAGTTTTTTCTTTACAAATAGACAGGCCGTTTTGCTATTTCATTTTTACAGAATGTAACTAGACAAGATCAAAAAAAAAGTATCAAAAATATAATAAAAATTTGCTTTATAAAATTTAATTACATATGTCACTTTTTCTAAAAAAAATATATATTTGTTTTATACTGTAAATGCCAGCAAAATGTACACCTTTGGTAGTATATGACCCCTGCACCTACTTTTTTATATGAAAAAAATAAATATTGACACTTTTTTCGATACTTCTAAAGTTGACAACAAAAATTAGAATCTGTCAATTATATTCATTTTTTAAAAATAAATTATATAATGTTAAGCTTCAACTTACTAAATACATATATAAAAAAGATAATAACAAAACTTTAAAATGAAATTTCTAGTTTTTGCGCAATATGTGCCAATTAAAGATAAAAAACGTCGCAATCAAACGACCAAAATAAAAAACATCCAAATACAACTCGTACAGTAAAAAAGGTTTAAGTATCAATCAACTCATATTTTATTACGGGAATCCTGCAATTTTACAGAAAAACACAGCACATTTTATTTTTGCACCATAGAACACGAAAACTTTTTAACATTGATGTATTAGGCGCGTGTTAGTCTGGTTGCTTTCTCATAATTGCACCTTGCGTTTTGAATACAAAGATTAAGTGGGGGCTTAAAAAGGAAATACAGCTTTTTTTTAATTTACAAAAAGATCATTATATTTTTAATTTATTTTTTATTTTCAACAACACTAAATTTTTTATTTGCTTTATGAAATGGGTATATGTAACAAAATAACGCATTTTTTAATTATTATAAGTATAATTATTAAAATAATGGATACTTTAGCGTATACAAAAAATTAGTTGCATTTTGTCATCGTCTGATATAAAATAGTGTATTTTTAGTTTTGATAATAAAAAACGTAATTATTTTTGTATTTATCTTTCTATTAAAATGCAAAATTTACAATGTACGCTAAAAGTTACAAAAACGAGTAAATTTAATGCATGATTAGTTTTTTTACGTCGTCTAAAATTTTCGTATATTTAAAAATTCGAACATTTTTTAAAGGAATTTTATTTTTTTCTACTGAAAAATGTATAAACTGCTCTTACAAAGAATTTATATCATAATAATAAATTTCCTGCTATCAACGCAAAAATAGAAAAATACAAACCACATTAATTTTGCTTTAGTAATTGTAAGTGTGCAATTATAGTTGATAATTATATAAACAGAGTTGGTAGTGTACCTCGGTGCAGCCGCTACAGGTACCAATATCCATATCTTTACAGCTTGGTACAGTCACAGATACAAGATACAGAAAAACAAGGTAAATTTTGGTACGTTTACAAGTAAGTTACCAGGTACTGATATTTTTTGACTATATAAGATAATTTAAAAGTTATTTTTTTGTTTTAAAATCATTTATAAAACTTTTGTGTCATATTAAAGCCTTTTAATGTCATACATACAAAAATTAGAGTGTTTTTTGTCTGTAAAAACTATTTTTAATTGACTCTGCGCCCAGTGGGGTTTAAAAAAAAGGCGAAGTAATAGATAAAATGCAAAAAGACATCGTCTCCATAATAGTCATTATGGTAAATAGGGAAACATTTTTAATTTTCTAACTAATATTTTATGAATCTTGTGATAAAAAAATATGAAATATGGAAGCTGCAAATAAATGCTATTTGTGTAGATTTGTACAACAATGCCAGGTTGTTATAGAATAACTAAATATTGGTGTAAATTTCATTGATGGTACCGGTGCAACCAAAATCTGGATTTTTAAGATATAGAACTCCAAATAATTCGAATTTATACCATTTGAGTTCTAAATTTTTGCCAATTTTTAATAACAGAAATTATCAATAGTAAGAATATTAATATTCTAAATTCTAACTGTTTATGATTACTTGATTCCGTAATTCTTTATATTTGCAAGACCGGGTATTTCAAAACCTAATCATTCGGAATTATATGTTTACGAATTCAGAGTGTTCATAATAAAAAGTATTTTTAAATTCGATTAGTAGATCAATTACGTTTATAAATTTTTGATTCTTTTTTAATACATAATAATCAGAATAATTACTACTTTTAATTACGAGTATTTTAAACTGTAAAGATCTGGAACTTTACTAGTCAGAATACGCGGATTATTCTTTTTGATACTACGCCAATTTCAAAACTTGAGGCTAAATATTATAATTCTAAATGTATTGTAAATTCTGATGGTGGGCATTCCGAATTCTATGAATTGAAATACAGAAAAATTTGAAATATTATAGATCATAAATATTCAAGATTTCAAACGGTGGAAATTCTAAATACCGGAATTCGTAATAGAAAGAATTTTAAAATTTCAGTGTAGTAAATAATAAATATTCCGATTACTCAGATTTTTATATAGTATAAAAAAAGGAACGAATGTATTTGAGCAAGTTAATAGAAATATAAACTTTCCTAATGCGATAATTTAAACGGGAAGAAATTATTTTATTGTATTAAAACTATAATTAATATAATAAAAAAGAAAACCAAAAAGAAAAACGCCAAAAAAAGTAGAGGCAATGGTCATCAGGGTTGCCAGGATTTTTTACGCGAAAATACCGGATTATTTTTTTAAACACCGGAACGTAACCAGATTAATAAAAAACCTTTATGTGAACAAATCCTAGTTTCAGACGCAATTGCACGTATTAATTAAGAAAAAAGTTTTGTAGAGACAATTATACTTACGTACAAAACGATTTACTTTGATAAATGTTTTTTTTGAAAGACTTTTTTTATTACCAGTTGGTACAAGCATCTATGTATATGTGTTTTTTTTGTGTAACTTGAACAGTTCACATTTATATATTTTTAAAAAACAGAAAAATTAAAAATTAATGATCCATACAAATTTTAGTACGTAGTGTAACACAATCAAATATCTTTTTTTTAATTTATCCTAATTTGGTTGTTTTTGATAGAGATAAAGTCTTTTTAATTTTTTTCTAAGGCATTAATTATTGTATATTTTTGTAAATTCCTAAATTTTGCATAAAAAAACTTAAAATACATTATTTTTTTTTGTTATTATTTGCTGCTTATATATATTGTACTTCCAACACATACATAAGTTTTTTTAGTAACTAGGTAAAATTATATTTATACTTTACTCATTATTACAAAAAATATTGGAAAATCTTGTTGGGGTCGGAACCCGATCATAGTAGATACCGCCCACATATATACATATTAATATTACTTGCCTAAATAGAGATTTATATACAGGTGGAATCGACGCAAACGTTGTACCTCGGCTAGATCTATCGTTTGCGCATAAATGTGAATTAGGAGAATAAATGACGTGCGAGAAAGAGGGGTAATAGAGATATGAGAGATGTGACACTTGAGATGTGTCACAGATAAGAGATAGAAGATAAAATTAAGAACGAATTAATACACAATCAAGTGATTGATTGTTTGATCCATGTAAAATAAAGGTGTATTTATACACAAATAAATAAATATATAATCATCTTTTAAATGACTAAAGTTCTTAAATTGAAAGCTTCCAAGCCCACTTCCAAAAAATCTGCGTATAATTCAATATATATTAAATCTTATTTTTTTTATTTTTTTCAAAACACCAGAAAAATAAAAAAACACCATATATTGTTAACCTGACTTTATTCTCTTTCAAAAAAAACCCGGAAAAATGGAATCTGTGACAAAACACCAACCCTGGCATCCCTGCTGGACATTAAAAAAAAGGACCCTTTACATGTCGTTGCTCCGTCTGCGTTACCATAAAAACATATTTTGTGTTTTTTTACTGTAGCCGTTATACTAGAGACTTGTACGGTCCGGTTATTAACCGCCAGGACCGGACCGGACTATATTTGCCAATCGCGTAATCGGACCTGACCGGAAGGTGTAATAACCGTACCGGATGGATAAAACTTGCCATAATTATATATCACGAAAAAAAATCCTTTTTTAATCTTCCAATGATCATATGAAATTTTACTTTGTTTACAACTAGCGAACAAAAAGCTTGTATTTAAACTTTTAAACATTGCTATCCTATAAAAATGGGCCACAACGCATTATATTTTGTCCCATAAAGTGTTCTTTTTTTAGTGTTTGCAAGGATAATGATTGACTTTTTATACTACGTTGGTAATTTAAATTTTATATATGCGGATGTAAGCAGTAAGCATGTAAATATACTATCAAACGTTTTTGCAGGATTGTAATGTGTATATGAATACTATAAACTCGAAATCAAATTTAATAGAAATAGCACTTTTATTTTAGATTCAATATAGATAATTTTATCTTTTAATATTATACAAGGGCAGTATATGTGAAAAAAACTCGACATTTTTCTTTATTTACATTATATAAAAACCTAAAGAATGTTTCTCGGAAAGTGATAACCGGACCGGAATCCGATCCGATCCGGCGCGGTCATTAACGGAACGTGCAGGGCTCTACTTTTATTACATTTACTTAATAAAGTCTGACTCACTAGAAAAAAAAAAACACAAAAAGTATTAATAAATAAATTAAAATGGCGTATAAACCAGGTTGGTTTTATTACGATAGAAAAAAAAAAAT
>JAQFYM010004422.1:0-15569 GCA_034694785.1 Agrenia bidenticulata | reverse complement strand
TCTTTGATGTAATTTTATATCCTGCACTAGTATAGGCTGCCGATATCTAAGGGTGGGGGGGGTGATTTTTTCACCGCGAAATATTCTTTTTTCCCCGTAAAAAATTCAAGTGAGAAATATTTCAACATATATTTCTAAAAGACCCTTTTTTTTAGGGTAGGGTTGAGCGTTTTTTGCGCACAATGTGCGCAAAAACAGGGCGAAAATTATGCATAACAAAAAAGATTTATCGAAAGTAGACCTTAAAAAGAGTACCATTATTAAAAATTTTACAAAATACCAGGAAAAGTAATTATATCTCGCTTGCTCGTTTTAAGAGCGTAAATCATGTTCAAAATTTACAGTTTTAGACTTTGAATGTGCATAAAGTACATTATTGGAATAAAATCTAGAACCAATGTTGTATTAATATAACTCAAAATCCTAACTCAAATCCTAAACCCGAACCCAATCCCTATAAACCTAACTCGTGTTTACCTTGATAAGACTCTATTCGCAATTTATTTTATCAACCATAGATAGTGTAAATAGTTCTACGTAATTCTATACTACTTATAGAATATTCTATATGCCATTTTTTTTATAGTTTGAAGTGCATTACTGTCCTCTTTTAATTCGGTCTATAAAAAATTCCAGCTTAAAACAAGATAACAAGGAAAGGAACCATTTTATTAACTGTTTTTGTAAGTTTCAAATAGTGATACGTTTTTCTGAGTCCTTATTTTCTTATTTATTTTTATTCCTCATAATTTCGGCCTGTTTCTGCGCACATGTGCGCAAAAAATGCTCAACGATATTTGATGCATTTTTATTTCCTGCACTAGTATAGGCTGCTGATATCTAAGGGGGGGGGGGTGTCTCTTTCACCGCAAAATATTTTTTTTCTCCAAAAAAAAAGACAAGTCAGAAATATCTCAACATATATTTCTAAAAAAACCCTTATTTTTAGGGTAGATTAAAACCTTGCACGGTCCGGGCCGGTTATGATTTGTTCGTAAAAGGATTAAATCTACAGTAAAAAAACTATTTTCTGCCACTAAGAAAGAATTATGACTGTTTTAATATTTTGAAAGCAAATTAGAAACATAAGCATGTCCATTTATTTAACAAAACAATATTTTTTATTTATTTTAAGTTTTTTATTTATTTATTTATTTTTTTTATATAAAATTTCAGAAATACGGAGTTAGCTAACAAATTAATAAGTACTTACATCAATAAGAACAAAAAAGTTTAAGTGAGATTAGGAACCGTTGCATACCAAATTTATCTATCATAGAATATTTTGCAATCAATTTGACGCGACTGGAAAACTAGATTAGGTGGTTTTCTACAATAATTGCATATTTTATAAAAATAACATTTCATTAGATCACATTATTTGACTTTTTTTAGTCATTTGCTTTCTTAAAGTGGTTTTTAACGATGTGACTGGTTTTTAAAAAATACATGCGAAGATAAAAAAGGCACAGATACTACATATAAACAACATAAAATACAAAAAAAAATAAAACATTTCAAAAGACTTTTATTTTTAGTTGGATGATTGTTTCGGCGTTTATTATACCCTCGATTTTTAAATGCGACATTACGAATATGATAAAAACAACAACAGTATTAAAATTTTTATATTAAGTCAAATTTAAAATTAATCACGCAATATATAGAAAAGGGTATACATTTTTGTTGTTTTAGATGCAATTTTTTTTTATTTAACAAAACGTAGATTTCTTTCCGTAATTTTTTTATTTCTACTGCGTTTTTATATTTTTCTTCAATTAACACTAATTACACAAAGTCTTACAATAAATATCATACAACTTATGTAATCTATCAAAATAAATGACTGGTAGATAACTTGTCTTATTTTATTAATTATAACTGAGGTATAATGAGGACGCTTTTAAGATTCTACTAACAATGTGAGAAAGATGGTACATGAAGAACAGCATAACGTGTATTATAAGTAAGTTTTGTAACATTTTAAGCCTCTTATAAAATTTCATTTTAACAGTGACACTCACGTGTTATTTACGCGAATAAATCACGATAAAAAACTAAAGCCTTCGTTTTTACAAGCAAAGTAATATTGTTGCAATGAATGAGAAATATTACAATTTAAATAAAGTGTGTTGACAATCAAAATGATAAAAGATGTTTATACAACTTTTAAAACATAATAAATTTATGGATTCGAGAATTTTTAGTAGAAAAATATATTTAGCATCTTTTACAAGAAAAACGCGTATTTTTAGTTTGCAAGTTCTAAGATTCGGCTTTAAAATTCGTTATTATACTTGTTTACGTTACAGTTCCTCGATTTTATCTCGTTCTAGCATTTTGTTTCTACATGGTCTTATAAAGTTTAGAATAGTCTTGTGTTGATCCGGAATCGTTTCAAGTATTAAATGATCAAATATTTTTTACTATTATACAGGAAACAAGACTTGCAAACACCATTAAAAAAACAAGTATTGTGTTTCAAAAATTCTCAAAAAATCGTTATGTAAATATTTTGAAAAGATTAAAACTATTTCTTTTTTATTTTTTATTTTTATGATTTATTTCAAAAAAAATTTATCTGTCACAATGTAAAGTTTTTTTCTAAAGAAAAGTCAAATAATATATTAAATTACTGTCGATCCCAATTCCTATACAAATAAAATTGCATTCCGATATTTTTTATTTCCGGACCAGTCCAGTCCGGGCTGGTTATGCTTATGAAAAAAATTGCACCGGTTGTGTCCCCGGTCAAAAAGCAAACCGTGCAGTTCATTAGAACAATATAAAGAAATATTCCACTGGTAAAATGTTTTTCAGATAAGGTTTTTCTTTGGCAAATGAGACACGCCGGTAAAGTATATAGGAATCAAAATCACAAAATATACTCCAGAAAATATTTTATTAACAGGTCTATCTAATTTTAAGATTTTTGAAATATTCTTATAAAGCGTTATATTATGTAAAAATATCTTTTCCGGAAAGTTATATTTGTAAATGTTAAAATCTAAAATTGTGTAAGATTATTTTTGTAAAAAGATTTTTCTCGCGAGTAACTATCTTTAATTATGTAGAAACTGTAATTTTAAAACTTAAAAGGCTCTATTAATATACTTTTATATACATGTAATCTTTTTAGACTTAAATTTGCGTCTATAGACAAACAATGCAAATATGTTTATATAAAAATATAATTTTTACGCGTGTAAAATAAAAATGAACTTTGTTTTTTTTGTATGGCATCAGACAGTCTCATGTCCCGCTTGTGACACTTAGCGCTTGATTTGACGATTGACAAAATACCTTTCCCTAGGCTTTAAAATATGAAGTTTTAGAAAGATTAACAGTCCCTTTTTTGTGCTTTAAAAAATTTTCATTCATAAAAATGTAAATATTTTTTGTTAGGTCATGATTTTTATTGATATTTTTGTAGTAAATCATGGCTGACGCGTATTGTTTATATTTATTAAGAAATAAAATAGAAAACGTATATATTTATTTATTCATTTATATTTATTTATATACAAGTATATCTTAGGTACAAAACATATATTAAAAGGGGTAGGTATACTTTTTTTTGTGCATCATTAAGACTTTGTCTTTATTTTGTTACTAACATTGCAGTGTAAAAATTTGAATAAGCGAAAAAAATTCGGAAAATCTTGCAAGTGGCAATTTTTTGCGTTTTTTTACAAAGTTTGAACCCAAAAACGTTTTAATACAAATCATGTGCATTTTATATCCTATTTTTATAAAAAATCCTGCATTTCTACAAAGAAGTTTTTCCCAAAACTATTTTTCTCTAAGTTTAATGTATTTTAAAAGTGTACTTGTGTAAAAAGATTATGGAAAAAAAAATCAATGCGTTAATATGAGTAATTAAAAAAACTGTCTTAAAAAAATATTTATTTGTTATTCGTGCAATTAACATCTACATTAGAAAATTCTATAAATCAAATGTTTATTTTAAATAAATTTTATTTTGACTTTAACTTATATGCAGGCCGCTTAGAGATAAAAATGTTCTATATGACTATATGTAAAATGTATTGTTTCAACCATCCGTTCGGGACTATTTTTTTACTATTCATTAATATATTATCGGCAAGATTACACTAATACACACAATTACTCGCTACAAAAGGATATAAAAATAGCAAAAAAAAATTAATCGGTACAAAAAAATAAGCTGTCTTAAGTTTTTCATGATAATAACACAACTAATTTTTTTATTCGAATGTTCATAGAAGTACACACTAAACTTTTTGTATATTTCTCTATAGATTCCGAGCTAAATCCACATTTTAAATGAACCTAGATGTTTCTTTTATGAAAATTGAAATAATTCTAAAACAAAATTTTTTAGTTTTACAATCCCTTCTTTCATCATTTTTTACTAGATTTTTCGTAATTTTTTATTAGTATTTTTAACGTTATTATAAACCATTTCACCACTTTAGAGCATTAGAAAATACTTATAAAGGCCTATAAAAATTCCTTTAAATGTGGGTTTGTGTACTTTTTTCTAAAAAAAAAATGTGTCGCACAATTTTTTTTCGATTGGTCCAAATTGTACTCCAAGGATGTTTTTGACTTAAAAAAATCGCAATTACTATGCAAAAACTTTATTTCGTACACAAAATATAAACACTTTTGTTGTAGTTTGACAAGTGCACTGGCAGTCAAAAACAAAATTTTTTGATAAAACGTTTTTTGAGTAAACTTTAAAATGTATTGAAAAAACTTGGAGTTCAAAAAACAAATTTTAAAACTCAAAGATTTTTAAAAACGTTTTTTAACTGTATACAATATACAAGTGTTGCAGAACCACATTTTTAAAATCACCTATTTTGGACAAAAAAAAACGCCAATAGTTTTGTAATCTAAAAATCATCATTGTCAAACTGTTCTAAAATACTTTTTTAGGATTTATAACTTTCGTTTAGATCTTTTTATATGATTTTTTTTGTACGATTTTAAAAGCGAATAAACAGTCTCTTGTAACTGTACAGGTAACAATAAAGTGTTGACTCAGTATTTAAAAGGTATCTTACTGTATATTTTCTCCTACTGTCAGACAAAAAGGAATCGGCGCACACCAAAGCGGTGATTATGATTACAGACGAATAAGCGATCGGCGCGCATAGCGTGCTATGAGTTAAGGTATACAAAGCACGTATACGTACAAGCGCAGGTTTACATATTCACTACAAAAACTCCATAAAAAAAATATAGAAAAATGAGCTAAGATAAGAGGAAGAAGAGCGATAATTGAACATATATAACTTTATGGTAAAAATTAAAAAGTTTTTACAGAAATTATATACCAATGAATATCATCTTTATACATATAGATCTATTTTTTCAAAAATTTATAGGCGACATAGGCATTATCTATAACCCTGTCCAAAATATACACGCCAATTCTTTTTTTTGTCTAGTTATTTTCATTATTAATAGTGCAGTTTACATTTTATGTAAAAAACAATAAAAAATATAAAAAAAAATATTTCCTTGTAAAGGTTAACTATACTATAACCTTTGTAGTCGCCATTACTTCTTTATGTCAGAGAAGATGCCCGGTCATTTTTACAGGGTGTGTAGTCTGTAATTTTTTTTTTGTAAAAATACGTTCCAAAACATATTTTGTAATGCCTATAAACAGGAACGGAATAAAGCTGGGGGGCACTAGGGGTTTGGGCTTTCCGGGCCCCTGGCTCAGAGGGCCCCAAAAAATAGTTTGAGCATGACTTATTGTTTTCTTTTACAAAAGAACAAAAAAAAGTAACCTATGTTATTGCAAGTACATATAAAAGCTAACTGTGTAAAACAATATCAATGTACAAGCAAATAATTTTTCTTTTAAGTTCAACCGAAATTTTATATGCAAAATTAAAAAAAATCTTTGTAAATGAATTTGCGAGATTATATAATATGAAGATTTTTACTATCTGTTATGTAAAATTTTGTCTGTATGTTTAATAGGCATGTTTCCATTCAATACATATTTTTTTTTAGATAACAGAAGTGTATTTTACATTAAAATAAGCAATTTTAAACAGATGAAATGGCGTAAGTTTATGTTAATTCAAAATGTTATATACATAAATAGTCTAAAAAATCTTACAGCTTAGATTACCACGGAAATTTTAAAACTCCCCTGTACAAAAAATATACATGTAGAGAAAAAAAAACTTCGTAAAATGCATTTATATATCCGTTAAGTATATATATTTTTTTCACCATGCTTAATAGCATAATGAAAAAATTATTAAAATACAAAATGCCTATATAAAAAACAGGTGTAAACAGAGAGAATATGTGTTAAGCCAGACAAATGGCAAAAACTTTTGTAAAGCCATAAAAAAAAGGGGTACATTTTTTTCAAAAAAATAAAATATAAAAAAATATACTTTAAGTGACACCCATACGTGTACAGATAAAAAAAAGCAATAACGAACCATAAAGCGTCTTTTCAGTCTTTAATTTTTTTTTTTGTTAATTTTTGTAATGTTTCCATTTTTTCATGCTAAAAACTCTAAACCTGCATGTATAAAATCAGTGTGCTTTTTTTACCATATAAATGCATGTATAAATCAGAAAAACGCATTTATTAAATATACTGAAAGCAAAACAAGCGCAAAAATAATTTTATTACAAATCTCTATAAACCTTTTTTTTAGTCATCTGAATTTTAATCGAAGTACAAAAAAAATAAAATTTTACCGTTCTGACATAAAAACGGCATGTAGCAGCTTTTATATTGTTTGGCGCAATCGTAAAACATAAGTATGCAGCACTTGTTTACAATTAGATCTATACTTAGCAAATTGTAAATTGAGGTTTAAGTGCGAGAATTGCATACTAGAACTATAGTAATTTAAAGAATTCCTTTTTACAATTAGCAAGCTATAAAGCAAATAAAAAATATGAAAGTTATTGTCTGTTTTAATCACTGTAATAGTATTTTTTAATAGCAGGGAAAATTTTGTTCTTGGTATTTTGAATTTACTTGTAAGGATCGAACCTTTTTTTAAACAGCCATAAAACACAGCAAAAAACACGTGTCTATTGCAAGTCTATCGCAGCTCGTTGTTGTTTTGTTTTATTTAACGGTATTTACTTTTGAATAGGTATACAATGTTTTTTTTCCTTTTTTAGTAGCAGATGCATTAATTTTTTTTGAAAAATAGGTATGGGAGTTGTTTGCTGCTTTAATAAAAAAATGTTTTTTATAAAAATTTGTTATGTACATTTATGTTTTTATTTTTACGGCACATAAAATAAAACTTTTTAATTAATTGTGCTAAATTATGTTTTGTTGAAACGGAACCTAGACCAAAATGCAGAAAATTTTACCAATTGTATAATTAATATCTACAACTAATTTTTGGCTCAAATTCTTGTCAACTATAATAAATATAAACGCTGCTTAACAATTGTAAGATTCCTTTTATACCTCTTTATATTATATTTTTTTACCAATTAATATTATAATGTATAACTCCAAAAAAATGTTTTTTTTGCTGTTTTACTTAGCTTTTACAGCAATTTTGAACGCTGCATTAAAAAAAATTCTTACTAAATTACATTACTGCCTACCAGCAAAAAAATTAAAAATATAATAAAAGGGGCCCCTAGAAAAACAGTGACCCCGGGGCCCATAAATGGTAATCCGTCCCTGCCTAAAATGGTTCCTTTTTTGGGTAAAAATTGCGTTATTAATTCTTAAGATGTATTATTTACTATAAAAATATTTGCACCAAAAAAGAACCCTTTTGCATGTAGCCGCACAAATTTTTTTAAAAACGGCTGTTATAACCCTCCCTCTGTCGGCACCCTTTGCCCCTCTTTTGGCTGCAACCTTGCCTCTTGTGTAGTATCAAAAAAAATTATATGTTAATAAACCTACAAAATGCAAAAGTATTGGTTTGTTCGTAAAATAATTTACCCAAATTTAGGTACTTAAAAACGGATCGGAGTTTTTAGTTTAAATAAAAGTAAAATAATTTGAAAAGATCGACAAGTAATAAGGTATATTTACGATAAAAGCATTTTTAAATTATAAGAAAAAAATTGACAACTACTGTTTTAGAAGCCAACACAAAAATTATTATATTCTGTTAAATGTTAATTTTGAATTGGGGGCATAAATCGATGTGTTTTATGCGTTAAGGCACGAAAAAATCACAGTATTACACAAAATTGCTTAATATAGCTACAGTGCCCTATACAGAGTAATCATACTGTCGTTAGTTCGTCGAAAAGCCACAAATTTTTTGTACATTCACTCTTTTTTGAGTCATACACAAAGGGTTTATGTTCAAACATTTATATAATGTAAAATAAAACTTATAGGTGTAATGGATACACTTGGATTAAAACAAATGGCAAATTTTATATACAAAACTGTCTAAAAATTGAGTAAAGACTAAAGCATTCTATTTCCATCAAGATACATTTTTTTTTAGTTTGACTCCTGAAGCAATAATGACGGATATTTCCGTAATGACAAAAAATCAGCTCAAAAGACAAACATACTTATATTACAAAATACATTAATTTTTTGCAATTTTTTTTAATTTAGATTTTATTAATATTAAAAAAAAACAAGAAGTCATGGGTATCTTTTTTTTCCTGTATAACTTTTTTTTTGTAAAATTTTTCTTTTTTTGTTTTCTGGATATATGTAACAAGTTCATTTTTGGCACGTGTGATTTGATGCCATGGCGGAAATATCCGTCATAATTAGGGCGACCAAATGCAGAATATTTTTTAATGGCAGACAATTTGCTAAATCACAGGGTTTCCTTTTAAATGCAGAATTAACTGCATATAAATTTTTACTTGTTACTCCTTTAATTTCTAAGATTATTAAGCCAGAATTTATGCCCTATAAAAATTAAAAAAAAAGGAAACTGGCAAAGAAAAATATTACTAAAATCAGAAGTCAAAAATATGGTATTCTGATCAGAATTGGACTAGAATGTACAATGTACGTTATATCTACATTTTTTGTTAAGATTGCTAGATAAGAAGTCTTAAATATACAGATTCTTTTAATTCTGCCCTTTATTAGTTGTAGTTTGCTACACTGCCATATATATATGTACGTTGCTTGTCTTTTGCTAGTCTTTTTAAGACTTTTAAGTGTTTTATTTATACTAAAGATTATTTTTTTTGTTCCTTTTTTTTTACAACATTAAAAATTTTTATACGACAATAATTTATGATTAAATTACCTCACGTATTTTTTTGGTTTATTATAATGTGTTTTTTACTATAGCATTTTGCCCTAAGCTAGAGGGGTACCAAATACTCATTTAGGGTGTCTAAATGTAGAAAAACACATATAAAATTTTAAATGCAGAATATTGCAGATTTTTTTTAAATGCAGAGTTATGCACAATTTTTCTGCATTTTTGGTCCACCCTAGTCATTGTAAAAAAAGTCTTTGCACTTTTCATTGCTCCAGGAGATTATGTATTGTCTGAAATTCATTTTACGACAAATATCTAATAAAAAGTACAATTTTAAAAAGATAGGTAAAATAAAACTAACTTTTTTGTATTAGCTTGTTTTATTTTTTGTTTCAGTTGTCATTTAAAACATCGCTTATTGTTTTAGCAATAAAGATCAGAAAAAAAAACTAATATATACCTAATGGGCAACGTTAAAAAAACAAGGGCTGAGAACAATGTATGTTAAAATTGTGTTGGTTTTTGCGTAATATGCTTTTTTCTAAAAATAGTCGTTAAACCCTGGTCCAGTATAGTACCCAAGTGGTGATAGAGGAAGTACATCCTTATTAAAAAATTTTTTATTACCTGAATTTATGCGAATACACATCGAATAGTATCTCTTTATCAAAAAACCGCCTTGATATTGAGTTGACGCAAAATTGCAGGGTCTGACAAAATCTGTCAGTTAAAAAGTATACGGCGCGATGATATTTTACAGTCAAATTGTGCACGCATTGTCAAATAGTGTCGATATTGTCATATGATGTCCTCTTTGTCAAATAGTTTTTTTTTTAAGTATTATCCCCCCTATAAATATGGGTGTTAGACACTTTTGTGCTCCGGATTGTTATACGGTGAGACTCATAACACACAACTCATTGCTTTAAAAATGAAAACCAAGGTTGATTTTTTTCAATCTACTACGAAACAAATAAATTTGCTATTCTAAAAATTATTCTTACCAAGAAAAAGAAAAAAAGAACTAACAATATAGGTTTATATCTTTTTTATTTCGTTACTTTATAATTTGTAGTATTTTATGGACTTATAATTAGAGATTGAGGTATTTACTATACGATATAGTATAATACGATATTAAAAAGGTGTATAGTACGCGTATAAGGTTTTTCACTAACGTTGTTAGTGTATGTAGAAAATAAAAAAAACGCCTGAGATAATATTGATTTTTGTATATTTTTTAACTTACCATAAAATAGGACTTGAGTTAGAAATTAAAAAACCTAAAAGTTTTTAAATGAGAGTTTGTACGGTCTGTTTTTTTAAGATAATAAAATGAAGTGTACATTTTAAATCTAAATACCAATAAAATAAATATTTACAATTTTAACCCCTTAATGTGTTTTATTAAGATTATAAAACACGCATTTGTCTTTTTGTTGCTATTACAAAACGATTATGACTTTTTTCGATGTTTAGATTTACATTTTAGATTTTCTTTGAGTTTTTTTATCCACACATAATCTTTACATCGAAATTTTATCTTTCAATTTCAAATAGGACTTAAGTTGAATTGTTGTAAAAATGTTAGGGTCACTGTTGAATTACATCAATTGTAATTTTTTAACATTATTGATTGTAATACAACCATTTTTTAATTAAATGAACAATTTAAGAGAAAAAATTATAGAAAGAAATTCTCCACTTTTGCTATACACAAAATATACCCTATACGGTAAGGTGTATAGTAAGTGTATACTTAACGAAAACTATACGGTATACTGCCTTTCCCTACTTATAATGGCAATATAAAAGAAAAATAATTTCAAAAAAAATTTATATATAGCTAAACATAATGCAAGAAAATATAAGCTGTATAAAGACACTTAAAGAAAAAAATACTTATACCCTGTTAATAACTGTTTGCATTAAAAGCATAACATACACAGAGTTAACAATAAAACAGCTAATGGTCTTACATGAAATTTTTAGTTTTGGGTAAAAAATTCCTTTTGACTGTATTTTAAGTATTTGTAGACAATATATTTTTTTAAACAAAATTTCTTGCAACTGGAAGCAGAATGTATAGTTTTTGCATATTTTTGAAAGGCTTTACTGTTATTTTGCATAAGTTTTACGGTCTACTATTAAAACGAGTCTATTGCAAAAGAATAAAAATTGACTAATGGTACTTAAAATAGATTATAAATGTAATATTAGTATTAAAAACGTGTAAAGTGTTATATAAATAGCTTTAACATACATCAAATTTATAACTTAAGAAGGTTGAGGTTTTATATTTATGTGAAGATTAACATATAAAAGTAATATTACGTTGATACAACTTAAATACAGTTTAAAAGACTTAATAATACCAGAAAAATAATTATTTTAAATAAACCCATCTGCCTTTGTGTCGTCAGCTCTGTGTATAATGAGCTTTGCAAATGTAAAAAGTTTTAAATATTCAATAAAGATATTACTTTTTTTAGATTTATTTGCAAAAGGAGTATTTTTTTTTTGTATTCTATTGAGTTGTTTCATAAAATGCCCCACAATAAAATTCCTTGCATAGCGGAAGTATAAGCACATATTATATATATATAATATCGACCCCTTAAATATATAAAGTTTTTTGATATTTTTTCGTGTAATCTCTATTTTTCCTTTTTCTGAAAAAAGTGGTTTCTATCAAAAGTAATTTGTTTGTTTTGTGGATATTTAGAAAGATAAAGATCATTTTTTGTAAAAAAGTAAAATGCCTTTTTTTTTACTGTAAAATAAAAAAGATGACGAAAGTTTCAAACACCCATAATTATAGAGGCAACACTATTTGACAAACAGAAAACCATTTGACAGTCAAATATTGTCCAGGCGGACAGAATTAAAAAGTCAGATTCTGTCGGGGTGGGCGTTTATGATGCAAACTACCTCTTGACGTGACAGGGGGTCATTTTTGTGCAAAGATGTTACTATTCATACTTTGTGAAATAAATAAATATATAATTTGTATTAAACTGAATTTGTTAGAAAAACCTCATAAATTATGGTTTATGCATAATATTATTTTAGAAACAAAGAACTTCTAAATATTTTGTAAAAATATGGGTACACCACAACCCTGAAAAAATGTAGCAAAAATATAACTGGGTACCATGCCTGGTGTTAAATCGTGTTTTTTACACGCTAATGCTTGACCAAAAAACCGCCGTATGCGTACTTTTGTTTATTATTATACGGTCTTGTTTTTTTTTTCTTTTTTTAACACCAACTTAAAATTCAAATACCGGAACTTAAAAAAAACAAAAAATGTTTTTACCCTCAAAAAAGTAAAGGAGTAACAAGTACGTAACTTTTTTCAGTATTTATAATCATTCTGAGATGACTGATAAAAAAATAGTTCTTAATCTTTATACCATATAAAAAAATCTTTTTTTTTTTCTAAAACTTGATCCAAAACAAACAAACTTATGGCGTGTCAGATTTGCATAAATGAGCGTTTATGAGCTTTTCATTTGTGATGTGTAGACGAATTTGCTCATCTCAAATTTTTCTTGTCGTTTTCGACGATCATGAACGTTTTTGCAAACAGTAATGATCGAAATGATCAAAAACGATTAAGCATGTCGTTTTCAATGACTAAAAACGTTTTCCAACCCGTTTGTGAACATTTTTCAACGTTCATGAACTAGAGTGTCTTTTTCACGTAAAAACTGATGTTTATGGAATTAATTATGACGTCAGAAACACTTTTCTCTTAATGTCCTTTTTTTGGGGCACGTATCCAAATACATCTTTTTACATGTTTATGATCACTTGGAAAATAAGGAAAAAAAATACCTATATAAAAATACCAAGAAACAGTATGTAGTAATAAATATTATTAAATTAGTGAAAAACGGCTAGAAACACTTTTCTTTATGCCGTTTTTGTAAATAAATCCGATTATCGTTTATTTTTC
Organism: Agrenia bidenticulata; assembly: GCA_034694785.1. NCBI lineage: Eukaryota > Metazoa > Arthropoda > Collembola > Entomobryomorpha > Isotomidae > Agrenia > Agrenia bidenticulata. Next base: position 2,408 of record JAQFYM010004422.1, on the reverse strand, counting down.
ATATTTTTCTAATTCATAAACACAAGCGTGTAAATTCGAAAGAAACAGTTTAAAACTAAATTTTACCTGATGAAAAGTCCAAAAATAATGTACTGAAAAAATAAAAAAATAATATTCTAAAATTCTTAGTCAATACCGAAGAAAAGATTATATTATAGATGTTCAGGATTTAGAGCTTTTTTTGGGGCTAAGATTTACGTGATAGGTTCTTTTATAAAGATTTTTTTGCAAAAATTATGTTATTATGACACCATTTAATATACATATTTACTTTTTGTATACCAAGTTTCTATATTTGAAATATCTGTTTTTTTGGTTTTTGTTTTTTTATTGTAGAAATTTCTAAAAAAAAATGTATATTAGTTTTTGTTACAGACTTTCGACTTTATAAGTTTTTTATTAAATTTTAGCAATACTAAAACGTTATAAAAAAATCCCTGTTTACAAGTATTCACATTAACATATTTTCTGGTGCTGATCAACCTCTAATTTTATATATAATAACAAGATAACCATCTCATAAGAATAAAAAAATATTGTGGATTTTTTTAGGGCAAGTAAGTTTTTCTATATTTTCATTTGGACACGATCATAATATTTTTATTACAAAAAGAACGCATGTTTATGGACATAAAAACTTGTACAAAAAAACAGCAAAAATAACACAAACGTTTGTGGCGTGAAACACTTTTAATCATAAACATAAGCACCCGTTTGAATAAGACAGGCTTTTAATTAGTATATAATAGAAAAGTGGTTTTTTGGGTATTTGTTTCGTCCTAATACAACATAAACTGGCGTTCAGATTTTAATAAAATATATACGTTCTATTGCTGTTTTTAACTGTAAAAAAATCTAAACATTAAATACAAAAGTTAATAAGAAATTTACTTGTTTGTAAACACTTGTAATTATACGAATTTTTGTACAAATATTTAATGTAAAGAAAATGTTTTTTTAAATAAAAATGTACGAAGTTTTTTAATTTTATACTATATTATCTAGGTCATAAAACAGTTGTGCTTAAAACCCATTTCATATCTAATTGCACAGATAGTGCAGATACACGATACAAAGACACATACAAAGAATTTCAACAGATTGTATATATACTTAACCCTAAAAAAAATCTAATTGTGAATACTTTTTAGAAGCATTGTTAAGTGTCTATAATTATGTTTTTTAAGGGCAGCGCGAATAAAACTGAAAATCTAATCTTTTTCATTTCTTCGAGGTGATGCGTTGTACTGGGGTTGATGCTTTTTATTTTAGAATTTTAAGTGTAATTCTGATTATATTTCTTACGACTTAAAAGCCCTGTTCCAATTTAATTTTTTATATTAATGAATTGTAACAAAACAATTATTTTGTTGTGTTTACAAGCTAAAAGTGCAAAAGGCTGCAAATAATTGTTTTTGTGTTGGGATAGAATTAACAAAAATAGTGTATAGTTATTGTTTTTGTTTTTGTCAAGCAAGTAAAAATACGCTATAAAACTGTAATTATAGATAATTATCTGTAAGTTTCGCGGCCTAAGTATAAATCAACGTTTACTTTGTTCGTAGTCTCCTCGGCTCTATCATACCCCTGACGGCGGTGTAAATAGAATTTTACTATCAGTTTTAAGGATGTTAGTAGGTAAAAATACTGCAAAAATGTCACAAGATGAAATTTTGTTGTCAGCAAAATATTTGACTACATCAGTTAACCTGTATACAAGCATGCATTAAACGTTCCTTTTGATATAATAAAATATAAAAAATTGCAACACTGACTCGTTGTATCATCGCTCCTAATCTAAACATAAATATGTATAGCTGTTGCGATGATACATAAAAAAGTTAACACTTTTACTTTTCCTATATGTACAATTTATAGAACGAAATTCGGATTTAGAATAAACTATTGCTTTTTGGGTTTTTCGTGTCAAAAAAACTATTGATCTGAAGTTGATTACAATTTTCTTTTGTTAAGATTTATACTTACAAATAACTAGCTTCTTTAAAATACTTTTTTAACAGAGAAAAAAAACTTAGACCTTATGTATTTCTTTTTCTTTATTTTCTTTGGTATAAATAAAATATCATATGTGTAATAGAACGATGACCATGCGATCATAATATAGAAGTACACATTATTGTTAGAAAAAACCCCATAAAAACTAATTTTGTTTTTACAGCTTAATTAACAAGGTTAAAATATCATGTGTAATAAAAGAACGGGTATTTAGGACGTCTCAAACAAATTTCACCAAATCCAAACCAAATTATAAAATCCAAACTAAATGATAAAAAAACAAACCAAATTAGAAAGTCAATACGTACTAAAAGATATTTAAGACAAATCCAAACAAAAATCCCTTATCATTAAATTTAATAATTAAAAACTTAATATAAAAAAAGAAAAAA
>JAQFYM010004421.1:0-15571 GCA_034694785.1 Agrenia bidenticulata | reverse complement strand
AAAAATTTCAAACACTGCAAAATGTAGATTTATATCTTTGAGGCAAAAAAAGGCATAAAAGGTGTTTTGATTGTTTTGTGTACGCAATATATCTATTTTTAAACAAAAAAAAATCATTTTTTTGTTAACCTGAACTTATAAATTAAACGTAGAAAGAGTCTGATCATGTTTTTTGTACGTTCGTATCGTTCGTATATTTTCAACGCCTTGTGTTACATACATTTTACTATTTTTAGTGGCTATTTTTAGTGGCTATTTTTATCTACGGCTAGACGGGTGGACCACAGTGGTGTAGTCGCTCATGTGATAAAAAATGTCAAAAAAAAACACTAAATTTTCGCAATTTCAAATACAGATGCTATTCGTGCTACTTAAGGTTGTGTGTGTTCATACATTTTCCATATGTATATATAAAAAAAGCCTGCCGTTATGTTATTCTTTTATTATGCCAGAGTTTATTTTAAATCCTGGGAATTAGATGCAACGAAAAAATGATTCTTTAAAATAGATTATAAATCAAAAAATCAAAATTAATAAGCAACATACAAAAACGGTTGGGTACGGCTACCACAAAATACCGCAATGATCGCAAGAAGTTCATTTACACCCATTTTAAAAATAAATGCTACATCCATATGCGCAAAACATATTTTACAGCCGCAGCATTTAATCGTCTCTGGATCATAACAAAAAAATCAGATTAAATCAGTTAGATGCCGGCCAGTTCTTCGAATTTTAAAAATTCGCATAGATTCAAAAACATGTTTTGAATGAACTATTTCGTGGTTTTTATTGCTTTTGAAACACTTACAGGTATTTATGCTATAAATGGCTTCAAATTTTGCTTCTTATAAAAAAATAAACAACCCTGGAAAATCCTGTATGAAAAACCTTATTGTTTAGCAAACTAAAATGACTTTTTAAACAACACTCTTGTTATTAAAGTGAACTTTTGTAAGTAGGGTATTTCATTTGTCGACTATAAAAATACAAGTGGTACTTAATTATAATAAAAAACAATAAATTATTATTATATTGTAAAAAATGCATATAAATTAAAAGCAAAAATATTTTTTAATATTTATATTTTGTATAAGACACTTCGCATGGTAATACGAAACAAACAAAAATATATAAACTAGTACCATCTAATAATTATGCAATAAGCAAGGAATGGAGTACAGTATGTTAGTAAAAACATATTCGTCGTAGCTCGACGTAAAAAAACAGATAATGGTTGTAATAAAGTTTTTTTTTTTTTTTTGGTCTATTTCAAAGCCCGGTTGGATTTTTTTTATAAAGTTTTTCGTTTTTTAATTCAAGCTGTTCTACCTTTTTTTTTAGCCGACGTTATTCCAGTTTTTTCTTTTTGCTTTTTTTTTGAAAGTAAGAGTTTACAAATTATTTATCGTTGCAAATTACTGTTAAAAAGAAAAATAATATTATTTATGTTTCCAAACTAAACTTTGATTGATGTTTTTGTAATATACGTAACATAATAAAAAAATAGTGGTATCTTTTTTTTTTAAATTAAAAAAAACTATACTATTGCAAGCGACGAAGAACAAATCACATATAAAATTCAACTTGTGTTGATAAATAAATGTTTTTTTTTTTTATATTTTCTCTGCTGGTTATCAAGGATATGCAGTAGCATAATTTTGTTTTGCGGTCTATTTTTATATTTAAAGCTGAGATGCAATCATATCTGGCGTGGCAATCTTTATGCCGTAACAAAAAAAGCAAAAAAAAGCACAAAAACCTTTTTTTTGATTAAAATTTATTTAAGTTTATTCCTAATTTGCAACGGCAAAAATCACTTAAATATATTGTACCAATCATTTTTTAATGAGAGCAGATTAGCGACTGAAATAAATACAAATGACTGCGCGCGCATCGATGGAGCTAATAAGTATAATGGTTATTAAGAGTTTATTTATGAGATCGTTGACTCATTTTTTTCAATCCAAACTTACGTGATAATTTTAAGTGGCATCAAATATATTTTTTTTATCTTAATGCATTTAAAATACTCATTTTTTGTTTGTATATATTTCCAGCCTTCACAATTACCTCGGATATATTAATAGAATACAATAGAATATAGGTTTTTTTGTATATAAATACATATAAACAATTTATGTTTCATAAAAAAAAGGGAAAAACGCAAATTGTAGTTATTTTACAAATTGTTAAAGAAATGACATTTTGATATTATCTTTTTGACAAATACACGATTCCACCACTGTGGGAAACCCGTCAAGTAAGTTGTTAAAGTGCCTCCTAAAAAATATAAAAATTGAGTCTAAACAATTTTAAAAAAAATGTATCCACTTATAAGTAAATAAATAATAAACAAAGTCAGATTTTATTTATTTTTCGATGCAAAGTAGGCTGTTTTAAAAAGATGTTTTTTCTTTTTTATTAAAAGAAATATTGCTGCAAAACACAATTAAAACACCATCATATGCCTGTTTAAAAGCTTCAAAGATTCAACAACTTTATTATGACTCTTGTTTTACTAAAAGTGGTATATAAACACTTTTCATACACATAACAAAGTATTTTTGCATGTTATGCATGTTTACATAAAAGTTTGCTGCTGTTTTTGTTTTAATAAAAATATGATTTTTTTTTCTATTTTTTAAGTGCCTACGGATGGCTGCCTTTACTACGAGTACAGTCCAACTACGTGACACAACTTTTAGTCTGTTTTCTATTCTGCGTATCCGCGGTCGGGTTCCTTGGAGTGAGCTAATAAACATACAAAAATAATTAAAGAAAGATGAGTATAAGAAAGATGCAAATTATTTAAACATAGAAATGTGTACGCGCTAATATAGGCATATTTACTTTTGCTTGTGCGTAAAATGCAAAAAAAAAAGTTCTGTGTGTATTGTTTGCTTTTTGAGAATCTTTTCTGTTTACTTTTATAAATATTATGTGGAAAAACTTTCAATACTTTTTTATTTGGTAGCGGTCAGCTATGCGCTTATTTATTACTTTTCAGTAGCGTAAATACCATTTTTATATAGCAACCTTTTTTTATTCAAACTTTTGTTTCACTATACATAAACAGAAAACGGTTTGATATTGTTTTTTAGAAACATGGGTTGTGGATTGGCATTCGCACATATCTTATTTGTAACATTATACGACGCTGCAGATAAAAATGCGGATTTCACACCCTTACATCATGAAAGAATTAATTTTTATAAACGTTATATTTTTTCGAAAACAACCCTTTCAAAACAAATATAAGTTTATAAGTTAATCCGGTATATTGTGTTTTTTTAAAGGTAAAATGTACAGTGATACCTACCTTTTAGTAAAACCTCTCTTAAATGGAAATTGGCTTTTAAAAACTACCAATATTAATCTGCTTTGGAAGAGTATATTTAATAAAATTACAATGTCGAATACAAAAAAATACAAGGTTATTAATAGATTTTAAATGCTGTAAGTTTTTTGCAAAACTTATGATTTTAATTGCGAAAGGGCGCTATTTTATGTGATACAGAGCAAAAAAAAACCATGAAAATATTTTTTTATGATCAAAAACAAAATGCTGTAATTTTTACTGTTTTTCTGTTTATGAGAGTTTTACTGTATGTGAACGCAGAATTACAAATAATCTGCTTTTGAATGGTGTTTTTGTTCAATTCTACTATACGTTAAAAATTTATTTAACAGTGTCATTTCCCTAAGAAAAAGCTTTCTTTTGATTTCTTAAGATCTACTGCGATATATGGACATCTAAATTTTAGACTTGCTTAATTTTTACAATTCCAAATCGACATCGAATCCTGGAAAAAAATATAACAACTTAAGGTACTTCAAAATGTTCCGAGACCTTATGATTTATTTATGCGTAGATATCGCGCACCCAAAAACAAAACTTGACAGATTTTTTGTATATCTGTCTTAAAATCAGTATTTTTTTTAGATTTTAACGCGCGAAATACAGACTAAGCTAAAAAATGTCATTATTAACAGTTGTATTTGCGACTAAAACTACAGAAAAAAGTACATTTCCGTTATTTTCTTAGCTACAGATTCTACGAAAATTAAGGTATATGAAGCACGGAAACGAATTACACTAGTTATAGCGCGCAAAATAAAAATTAGATATAAAATAATACTGTTATTTTTTGATTGTGTTTTTTTTACTTGAAATAATTTATTCATTTTTTACTGTGGTTTCTTATGTTGTGTAGCAGTAAGAAGTCGATCATATGACGCAAAAAAAATTATGAAAAAAAAACACGAACTTGGAAAATCATATAAAAATACTGTTTTTTATTGATAAAAAAGGTGGTAAAAATGCCTTGAGTTATGTAAATTGTTTTTTATTCTATATCAGTTTGTTTCCCCGCACTTAAATTATATGTGGTGTTTAATGTATATTCTTTTTAAGGGAAGTAAAACTCGTACCAAAAAGCGTACTCTTATTTTGCGGTATCTCACTTGCGTGTTTATACCAAAATCCTTATATCCATCATAGTAACTTTCTTGGCCGTATGCACCTATAAGCTTTTTTTCCCTTAAAAATGCTCATATTTGTTTATTAATACGTTAGATTTTGCGATTTTAAACCAAAAGTGTTTATTATTAAATGCTACTGTTCTCTGTCATTTTATTTATCATAGTTATATTGACAACCACCCTTTTTTTAAGTGTTCCATATTCTTAGTAAACATACACTGTTCTTTATCTTTTTTTAAAGGTGAATCGGTTAGCAGTACATTGTCAACAAGGATGAAATATTATACGCGTGCACAATCTTATCTTACCTTGCATATATTACCCTACTGTTTTTTTATAATACCTCGTCTTTAAAGTCCCTATTCCGAGTTCAACACTCGTATTTGTTCGATGTTTCGGGTTTTCTGTGTGTATTTGTTTAACACCCTTGCTCTTCTTCCGGGTTTTGTGTTGTATATGTTTTATTGTGCCGTACCCGCTTGTATATGCCTCCAGCAATCCTTTTTTCTACAACTATGTTTTGTATTATTTTCCTAACACTGTTTTTTCTGCATCATCTAGTGCATCCATACACGCATATCTTGTTTAGTAAATAATTTTGTACTAACAGGTATTTGCTATCGCTGCATAAATCAAAAATGTCCTTTCCAGTCTGTGTTAATGCGCTTGTTGTGGTAATAAATTACGCACTCCTGCGTTCGCTGTTTTTTTGGAGCACATATAAAAAAACTTGCATATATGGACTATTTCTTTCTGAATACAAGGATAAACACAATAAAGGGCATGTTCTTCAAAAACGCATTTTACTGTTCTGTGCATTAGTTATGTATTTATGGTCTATCATACCGTTTCTTGGATTTTTTTGTGGTGCCACTCTAGTCTCTCCACTTATAAAAACTGCAAACTGTACTCCATTTTTTCTTATATTTACAGATCACATTTCTGTTTTTTTCTTCGTATACTCAGTTGTTCTCTTTGCAAGCTTTTGTACGCCATAAACTTGCTTCCGGCTCGGTTTATCAGCTAATTCCATCTTTATGCCTGCACTATATATACCATTAAAACGTATCGTTCGATTTTTTCAGGCAGTTTTCAATTTTTTTATTGTCGAAAAAAGTTTTTCTCTGGTAGGGTTTAACGCGGCTTGATCAGTTAAAAATTAGACACTTTGTCCAGTTTTTTACGTCTCATGACTTTTTTTGCAAAATGCACCGCAAGCGTTTTTTTAAACGAGGTCCGTATCGTTTCACCGTGTCCGTAAGTGTTTTTTTATGTGCCCATCTATTGAGTTTTCTCGGTTTTTTTCTTATTCTCTAGGTGCAGGACTAGCCCATGCGCTTTTCTACAGGCATGAGTTATTAGTACCAATTAAACAAGTAAAAAAAATGCTTGAAATTTCCAGGGTCTTTTCTTCGTTTTGGATTCCCCGTATTTTTTATTTGTCTTTTGAACCCATCCCAATTACTTATCACTTTTATTTACAACTGTACATTAGTTCATTTGCTTTTGTTGCCATATTTAAGACATGAAAACTGACCAAATACACTTTTTCGGCTCTTTTTTTGTGTCACATAGTGATGCTGGTTACCCTCATACTATAATTTTTTATTCTTTTATTCATTCGTTCTATCGTCCGTTTCATATTTAATTTTATGTTAAACTTCACCATCATTTGTCCTTATCTGAGTTTTTCATAGGGTAATTATTTTTTGTGTTTTTGCAGCCTCTTATATAACACATTTTTGTGTTGTGTTACTTCTTGGCTGTCGCAGCGTGTATTAATATATCGTCTATAACTATTTACCTGCCTTTTCTTACAGTTTTATAACAAATTCTATCTATAATTCTCGTCAAAATCGTAGTAATTATGTTTTATTTACATAGCCATATTTGTAAATTCATCCACACGCCCACGTACGTCAACAACGGAATCGTGTGCATCTTTAATTTAAACTCTGCTTAGAAAAGCCTCGTTTAATCTAGTACGAAAAAAAATCGAGAGCCATATGTGTTAAGCTAAAATTTTATATTGTATTTATTGCCTATCCTTTACGTTGATATTTACAAAGTGTAACAGAATGTATACTAGGGCGACTCTGCCATCATTCTTCTATTAAAATCAGCCGCGGTTTTCTTCATTCTTTTAAGCTTTCATTATGCAGATTTTCCTGCCGTAAACCACTTTAAAATATTCCTCTGCTATGTCGTTAAGTGCAATCGGGATAATGTGTATCTTTCCGTTTTATTTTTTCGCTCCGTGTCGCTTTTTAGCATTATGTTATGTTGCAAAATTTTATCATGCTCTTTTGATCATCTAAAGTCTATTTAAATAGCGTGCTTATGTCGCCATGGGTTATACAATAATGTGTAAAATGTGTCTTTTCGACCCATCTATAAACGTTATGTTGCAAGCTTTAGGCTGTTGTTTATATTCTAGTCACGTAGTATAATAGTGCCTACCTTGTTGCATTCCATTTAGACGAGTTTTGTATACAGGTTTTTTATGTCTAGAGTGTCGTTTGGCGCACTATATTTGTTTTTTGACAAGTCAAATTCGATTCAATTACTTATATGTTGTGTTTGCAATTTTAAGTTCGGGTTTCCGCCTAAACAATTATATTCACATTGTTTGAAGTATAAGACCTAAATAAATGCAAATAAACACTAATGAAAACTTTAATATAGAGAAAAATTGTAATACATATTTGCATAATTAATCTGTTTTGCAAGTTTTGACACTATTAGTTTTATTTATCGTGATCTTTTAGTTTTATAAATCTGTATATTTTTCGTGTAGGCGGAAAAACAAAATAGAATGTCATAACACGATTTTAAAAAAATTAAATCGAATTTTACATGTCAAAAAACGAACCTGACCTACCAAAAGGCGAACTAGACATATAAAACCCTGTCGTCCATACTCAAATCTATGTCCGTAAATTCCGTTACTTTCTGTTCTATACCCTGCTGTCATATTTGCTTTCTCTCTCATATCAGTATATTTTTTAGTCATTGTAATTTTTTAGTACTTTTGCTTCCGCAGTTTGTGTTCTCGCGTCTTTTCTTCTAAACATGTGTTTTAGAAAAGTAACCACTGAACTTGGGGTTTTTGGTTTCCCCGCTATTCACCGCACATGGTAATATTTTATAAGGATTAACGTCTCCTAAGTACATGATTCTTTGTAGATACTTACGTTGGTACTGTTGCTCTGCGGCTATCTTTATTTGTATGACATTTGCCTCGTGGAAATCCTCGCTAGCATTCAACTGCATTTTGTAATTTGTAGACTATTGTGTCGTCATTTATACTCTTGTAGCAATTGTCGTTGCGTCTGATGCCATGTGCTGTATATTGTTTTTTTATATAAGAGGTTTTATAATATATGTGAATTGTGCTACAAAAAGAATATCTAGCGATTGTAAATATAGGTAAAAAACAACAGAATAAGTAATAGCAGAAGTAAGTGTGGAGAAGCTTATATAAATATATTTTCCACCAGTCAAAGATGTATTACATGAATCTATTATAACAAAACTTTGTAGAGTCATATTATGAACAGGTTAGATATTATATAATATCTAGGTTTTTTTTTGCAAAAAGTGCTTTTTTTAACAAACGTCTATGCAAATACGCTTGCACTTTACCTTTTATTTATAAAATGGGTTTTTTGTGTATTTTGTTACTAAATGATGTTTTACAAGGGCACTATTAAATATTTTTTGAGCAAAAAAGTAATATTTACAAATAAGGCACATAATAGAGACTTTGGTGCACAGCTACAAAAGTAATTTATATGACAAGCTGCTTTAAAATACAATGATGGTATAAATGTGCTTGCGTTCAAATTAGCTTGTTATTTTTATAATGATTTTGTTATCACATAACCCTATAATAGTCTAAAAAACGGTTGCACGTGTTTTTTTTTATTAGTTTACCTAGTTTTTTGTTTGTTTTGACTAAACAAAGCACACCACAGGCAGCATTTAGACAGCCGAAAAATGACATATGTAAATGTTTACTGTGCAGAGTTGTACTTGCAAAACATTACTTGCGTTTTTATTTTTTTTGTTTTTTGTTTTATCTTGTTGGCGAGCTATCAGCCTGCAGATTACAGTAAATACTAACAAGATAGGGTAGAAAGCGGATATCTGTACAGCTTTGACTACATAAAGTTTTTACGCACGTGAATATACGTGACTGTGTTTACTGCATGTGTACAAAATAAAATAGACCTGTAAAATTAAATTTTATTCCTAGTAATTACAGCTATGTGCCTCGAATAACAACAGAAATGCGCACTTTATGTGTCAAATTGCGTTTAAAACGTGGTTATTTATGCAATGCACACAGAAAAATGCTTTTATCGCCAAAAGATTTTTTTCTATAAAAACGGCGTATCTCTACTTTGAAATACATTTTGACGTTTTTCAATGCTTTTTTTAAGCAACAAACCTTTTTCAAAGTTTTTTTTTTTTTTCTTTTTGTCTTTATTTACTTACTTTATGTTTCTTATATGCTCCCCTGTATTTATTTTATATTTCCACTTTATATTTTATCTATATAAAAAGAGTCGTAAAATTGCCAAACCATAGATATTATAAGTTTGTAATAATATCTATAATTTTATATTTACAGTTAAAGCATGTGAGATTCTTACAAACTAATTACAAAAAAATATAACCATTTCTATATGTGATTATATAGAATAAAATGCATTAACTGTATATTTGATTTTTTTTACCTAATTTCCATACAAAATGTACTTTGCGTATTTTTTTGTAAAGATGCGATGCTCAAAACAATCTAAAACGAAAATATGATATTTTTGGTAACTAGCATGCTTTGATATCGCAGCTTTAGCGTTTAAAAAAAAATTTTCATCGACAAAAGCTTTTAATGATATCTAATTTTACGCACGAGATTCTCGATTTTTACCGCTTCGGAATAAACCCGGCTACTGCAGTATATCACAAAATAGTAAATGAGTAAAATATAAAAAAAATAGTCATCGAACTTTTTTTAAAAAATTTCTTATGCCAAAGGTTATAAAAACAAAGTTAATATTTTCTTTTTACACTTTTTTGTTGAATTATTGCATCAAAATTGCGTTTATGTATGAAGCAATTTTTGGATATTATTTCCGTTTGCATTATTCGCTCTATCTTTCACGTTTTTACATATTACTTCGCATTTATATGGCTTGTGTCACCAAATGACACATGTCTTCAATTTGGCTAGCATGAATCAAAATAAACATTTTGCTAAAATTTATATTATCTTAGAATGTATGCATTTAATGCTTTGTGTTTTGTTTTTATATTTTGATAGTTTAAATAAAAGTATAATTCATATGGACAATTGTATTTATAAAAACCTCTAAATATAGTTTTTTATATGCCGTTGAGTTTTCCGCATCTCTAACTGATATATCTTTTTTTTTCTACACTAAACATATAACAAATACAATATATATATCTCTTTTATTTTTTTAATGTCTGTAGACGTTTTTTTTATGCATGATAATTTATATATTTTATATCATTCCATCGTAAATAAATACTTATTAAAAACAGGATAAAACTAGAAAAAAAAAACAAAAAGTGATAAGAGACGTTTAGGTTATAAAATAATGTTGCTCGTTCATTGATCTATTTCATAGTTATGCGAAAAAAAAACTGATCTTTTAAAAATTTACATTAAGAACACGAAAACAGCTTTAAAGTTATCCTTTTTGTATAATCTAATACTTTTTTGCGTCTTTTTGTCTACAGTTACACATGCATTTTTTTAATGCCTATACTATGCCAAATTATAATTTTATATTTTTTTTTTGCAAATACATGGGAATTGACAACAAAATTAAATATAAATATAAAGATAAAATTTTGCACCGTAATTTATTATTCCTTATATTGATGTTACTTCAACAACCAAAATTTTCAATGTAAAGTTTTTGCTATAATAATTAAATCAAAATAAAATAAAATACAATACAATAGAAAAACACAAATATTCGACAATAATTACTCTAAAAAAAACTTCTTAAATTTTTATTATAATCAGGCACATCTAAATTCATGATTTTTCTAAATCCCGAAATTAGCTTTAATTTAAGAAAAAACTGCCTTTTAAGTGCTATTTTCGGTTTGTTTAAGATTTGGCTGTTTTGTGTTATAAAAGCATAAAAAAGAGTTTTAGGCTTATTGAACAAGATTTGGCTTATCTTAACTGTACTTAAAACATATCTATTGATTGATTTTAATATGTAAATATTATAATTGTTTCTACGACAAATCGGTAGAGAGGAAGGTCACAAAGTACAAAATTTAAAGAGAACCTGGATGAATTTAAAATGTGCACAAAAAAAATTCAGGCAAATCAGCATTTATAAACAATAATAATAAAATTTTTGTACTTTTGTAAAAATTCAATTTTGTGGCTTATCATGTTATAATTTTTATGTTATTTAGTGCATTCAATATGTTTTGTGCATGTATGCTACGTATATATCTAAATTTAAAAAATCTTTGCTCGTTTTCGTAAATTAAAGGTCTTTTGTAACTAGCAAAAAAACTTCGGAAAAGCTCGACTAGTAAAATCACAAAATGGTGCAAATTTTAACATTTGAAAAAATATAAATGAAGTAAAAATGGCTTTATCAATAGTTTACTTTTGTGTTAAATTTTTATAATAATATGCAAATAAATAGATTTCGAATTTATAAACACAAAAAAATCATTTACCCTAAAATTTTATTTTAAAAAGATTTTATACGTGTTGTTATAAAAATATGCATGTCGACTTCTTTCAGCTACCTAAATTTTATAAAAAAGTGCGCGTTTTCGAAATAAAAAACGCAAGTGTGCTATTAAATAAAGTACTAAAACGGCACTTTTTTTACATATTCAAGTCCTACAGTTTTTTTTTATTAGAAAAAGCATTGTTATTTTAGAAATATTATTTTTTTATAAAAAAAACAAAATAAATTGTAATTTAAACATAATATGATATTGTAAAATTTACACAATTTACACCGTTTTTAAATAAAATATAGTAAATCTGTTTTTTTTTTTTTATTGTCTAGAACCAATGCAAAAAAAAATTTAACAATAGTTGCGTTTTTTGTATACTCCACTCTTTATGCGAAAATGGCTTGAAATAGTTATATATAGCTATTGAACGCTTTTTCGATTGGAAAAAAAAAATTGAAGCTGATTTCCAAACAAGTTTAAAGCAAACACAAATATTTTGTTTGCAATATAAGCAAGCAGTTTTATTGGCTTTCTATATACATTGACCTAGAATACATGTGAAACTAACACATTTGTACTAATTGACCGTAATATATATAGAAAGGTGAATCTATGATCAAAACAAACCGGATAAAAAGCTGTTGCTGTCGTAAAATTGAGGCGTATTTAAATATAAAAAATAATAATGATATTTTCTTTTTGCATTCGAACTTAAATTTGAAAATAAAATCATATGTTTTTTGGTATTGTTAATCCTAATTAATAGTAATTTAGAATAGATAATTACAAAAAATAATATCAAACATAAATATATATATGAAAGATTGCCTGCAAAAAAAAATAAATCTTTCGCGTCTTTTAATCGATTTCACTTGAATATAAAAATCCTTAATTAAGGGATATTCGGAATTTCGGGTCAAAATCTCGAATTTAATCATGCCTGATTATAATTAAAAAAAAACTGCCAATTGAATACATTAACAAAATATATTACATTTATTACTATTAAATCTACTTCTTTTTTTTTTATTGTATGCTGCAGGGTACAAACCTTAACTTTTTACTTTTACGTAAAATTAGAACTAAAACCGATTCAGTGACGTACCCAATAAAAAAGAAACCTGGCCTCTTTATAATGAAGTAAACTGCCGCGATTAAAGTATGTTTGCTTTTTTACACAGATATTTTCATATTAAAAAATTGTGAAATTAAAAGATTTCAACAAAAAGTTCTTTGGATTTTTTACAATATAGATCGTTATTAAAATATTATTTTGAATTACAAATAAAGAACTGGCCTTGGTCAAGAAAAATGGCTGGGTTGACACGTGAAAGAAAATTCTTTTGTTTTGCGTGATATAAAGAAGTTTTAAATAGTATTGAATATTTAGTTTGTATAATAAAAAGTATATAAAAATACTAGAGGCGGTTAGCATTGTACAAACGAATAGAATTTTTTATAAGTTTACAGTAAGATTTTACAATGTACAAAATGAAATACGTTTACGTTAACATTTTTTTTTAGTAACAGAAGAGCTAAGGCTTGTAGAACCTTAATAATTTTTTTACTGAAATAAATTAGTCTTGACAAAAATCACTTTTTCAAAAAAGATTTCACCAGTTATATTTTTATTTTACTCGCCCCATTATCACTTTTATCCGTCTTCAACAAAAATTTCTGTTTATGTCGATATTTAATCTATATACAGTGAAACCTCTCATAAATAGAATAAAATGTAAATTACAACATTTTGTTCTTAATCGTAAAAAAAAATATTTCCATGGTTTTATTTTGCTCTGTAACACGATAAATCGCGCCCTCTCTTAATTAGAATCATAAGTTTTAAAAATAATTTAAAGCGATCACAATCCATTACCAACCTTGTAACTATCTATTCGACATTGTAATATTTTTCAATATGCTCTTAAGTAAGCAGATTATAATCACAAGTATTTTCTAACAACCTTTCCATTTAGGAGAGGTTCTAATTATGAGAGGTTTACTGTATGTGTTTTAAAGGAATGATGGAATTCTGGAAGAGTAAATATTTTTAGATTAGTAGGCTGTAATTAAATACCTAAAACTTTTTACAAACCTTAATGTTTTTTTAAGACCGAACACAAAGTTTATTTTATTGTATGATACAAACTCTATTCATAAGAGACCCTCGGCAAATTCAAAAAAAAAAAATAGAATAAAACATACAACATGGTACCCTTTTGCATTTTTATCATTTTTCTACCAGTTTATTATTTTTTTTTTGTTTTGATTTCGATACCCCTTTTTATTTAATTCCTTTTTATTAATAAAAATACAACATTATAATTACCATATGTTCGAAGTAAACGACCTAAATTTTTTATTGTCAAAAGCGGTAAATATATTAGTTTCCAACCCTTTTTATAGTGCTCATGATTGAGCTTTTAACCTTTTAATAAGTAAATTTTATATATTTGCATATATAAAAATACATGGAACAGACACGATTTTACCTTTAAAACTAGACACACTTGCAAAGCCTACATGTGTTGCTCGTTGTTATTTTTTGCATAAACTTCCGGGAAGTTTTAAAAGTTACGGAAAGTTATACACCCCTTTGGTTTGTTAGCTTCTGTCTATAAAAAAACCAACGCTGTATCATAAGTATTGGAATATCCTTTTATGGCATAAAATAAATGGCATTTATGGCGAATAGAATTGAATTATTTTTTACTATAATTATAAAAAATAAAACAGAAAAATGCAAAAAAGCAAAAAAAAATAATTATAGTTTTAGGCAAAAATGTATACGTAGTCATTTAAGATACTTATAACGTACAACGGGCTATAGAGACACGTAAAAGCTACAACGTTTGTTATATGCATATAGTGATAGTACGGCGCTTAGTATACATACAAAATGCAATTTAACATAAGAAAAAATTTTACCCCACTTTTTGTAAACTGAAGTAACGCTTTGTATGGGGAATTTATAATTTTACATATAAGTTAAATTTGTATAATTCGCCAAAAAAACCTAGCTTGGTTTATAAACGTGCAAAAAACCGTGTCCGTTTTTATGATTTTGATATGGTAACTGTGCATATTAAATCATATATAAAGCCAAATGGCAAAATCCTAGCCATGGGGATTTGCGATATACTCGCCATAGTGTATTTATAATATGCTTTCATGTTTTAAAAAAGAATATATTTCTTTTAAAGAAAATATTGTATTAAAGAACATAATTGTAAAAAAGCTGTAAATTAATAAGCAGAGAAATGTTTTAGTTTGTAAATTCACGTTTTTGCTTTTGGTTTTTTTGGAAAACCGTAAGAAAACTTTTTTATTGCCATTATGGCAATTATATTATTGCCATTATGGCAATATTGGTATGGACTGAAAAAAATGAACACGTATTTTTTTAAAGAATATTGCAATGCCTTCAAAATGAAAAAATGCTGAAAAAGCATTTTTTTATGTAATTATCTAAGTTTATACTTGAACCAATTACTGTGACTAGGCATGATATATGGTAAAATAAAGAGGTGTCTAAAAAATACCACAAGAAAATATTGTCATTGATTTTATATAGTAGTAAAAAACGTGGCAAATAAAAATTTTACGTACAAACTTAAGCAATAAATTTTTTTATTGGGGATTTATTTTTTATCGATATTATATGGTAATAAAATTAATATTTATATTATTTTTGTACTCTAAAAATCAAATAATTATGCAAAAGTATTATCCTTGAAATAATAAATCACTAGGGCAACCAAAAAAGTCGAATGCATCAATAGTAAGTGAAATTCGGTTATACTCAGGCCAATATTTTACATGTCATATACCCTTATTTCTGTTTTTTTAATATTTTTTGTGTCCTCGCATAAATGTCGGATGGCTTGAAAAAAAGTAATCTTATTTTTATAGCTTTTAATCGAGTAAAACATTATCATTTAGCTTGATGTATAAAATGGTCCGTAAAAACTTCTAACAAATAGAAAATGGCACTTTACACATGAAATCAAATTACATAGTACATTTATAATTTAAATATTTTTTTCTTTAAAAAATTGTCCAGTACATATTATAAGAATCATGTTTTCTAATGGTACGATTTTGCCCTTACAAACAGTTTTTTATAGCTAAAATTCCACTAAAATGCTTAAAAATTAAAATATGAAAAATTTTAACGTCAAGATAAATTTTTGATGCTATTTAATGTTAATGGATTAATCACTTATGCAAAATAAATCATGGAAATATAGAAATCAAAAATTTCACACACAGCCGAAAAAAAAAGGTTTAGGACTCTATATACAGGGGTGTGCTAAATTTAAGAACTTATAGG
>JAQFYM010004420.1:0-15574 GCA_034694785.1 Agrenia bidenticulata | reverse complement strand
TTTGTCAGCTCGACAAACTGTACTGTGTATTTCTTAAGAATCATACACCCACAAAAATTTGACGAAATCACCGTAGGTTACAGTTAGCTTGTATTTTTAATTGACATATCCTAAACATTATAATATACTATTGGTTTGTGCTGATCATTTGCCTAATATATGTGCGAATCGGCATTCCTGTATTTGTAGAACAAGAAATCATCAGTTATTCATAGGAGAAAACAAGATTGGAATCATAAAAAATGAATTATGAAAATATGATATTGACTAGTAAACGATTCTATTTAATTAAAACATTCGTTTAGGAAGTTGTTATTTTGCGGTTTGTTTTTATTATTTACGATCAAATTGAAATTTAAATGGTTCATTTACGGGGACTTCTGCTCATAATCAACTTCCTACAATGCCCCTGCTCCTCCTACATTCTTTCAGGGTGTCCGGTATTTAGAAATGCAAAGGTCCTTCCATGTTTTACTACACGATGCTCGTAACCAAATAGTTCAAGCCCCTTGTATGCCCCCAATCATCTGCCACTACCACAGTTCCAGCCTTACAATGTGCACGAAAATAATCATGTAGGGTATGCCGATGCTTTTTTTGTAACATAAAACATCCTCATATCGTTAGACCCGGCAGCAACCATCTCGCTTACTTACGGTTCATTCACCCCCTTTATTTAGTTCCTCATCTTTTCTGCCTTTTCATTTTTGTCTTCGAAAAAAAATTTCCTAGAAGAATACGCCCCCAGATGTATTTCCTTTTCCCTCTGTAAAAGGCATTTATCGATCCGAATCTTTATATCTGGTCCTCCCAACTCAGCTGCATTATATCTTCGTTATTAATGGATATCTACTATAATTACACCAGTTAACAATTGTATTGGGATTTTTTATACCCTGTCCTCCGTTATCTATTGATTTGTCTTCTTTTACGAGTGCATATAACCAAGTTATGTAATACAATTTAATGAAAACTTCATTTAGTCTTTCATAGTCGGTTAAGTTAATTAAAATAATCCATTTAGTGCTAGACACTTATTCTTGCATTTTTTGCATCGTAAAAGATATTCTGCATCACTATTCGTTCTGTATCTAATTATTAATCTTCTTTCACCTTCGTCACACAAGGAACAAGCAGTTGCATGATTCAACGGAAGTGCGCCATACTCCTGTTACATTTCCAAAAGCAACGCTGGATCATTAATCGCGTCATAAAATATTTCGGGAACCATTAAAATTTGGGGTTTATTTATTAGAATTTATATATATTAGGGATGTGCTATATCAAGATATCTTAATAAAATCATAAAAAGATTTCTTATTGTTTCTTATTAAACTTTTTTTCACCCCTATATGACCGAAGCAACCCATAAGGAAAATCAAACTGAGGCTTTACCGCTTACTCAGAATAAAAAAAGAAAAAAAAAGAAGTCCAGCTTGACAATGTTTTAAAGAAATTAGTACCACAGAAGCAAAATAATATTTATGTGCTGAAAGTGTCAACATGAATGGTCATAATAACAGTCATATAAATCACTTAAGAAACATCCATTCTAAAATTAAACAATCTGATTACACTCTTAAAAACCATTATAATAATGATGGCACCCAGATTCTAGTGCACGTGATCAATATGCAAGATCAGCCGTTTAATTTACTTGTGTCTTCATATTTTCTGAATTTCTGTAGCAGTTTAAATAATTCTTATAAACCACCGACAAGGAGAAATACTTTACTGAAAAATACTTTTATATCATAACGAAACTGTAGTTGAAAAAATAGAAACAGCACTTTTAATTGCAGAAAACTATAATATTACAATTGATACGTGGACAAGTATATCAAATGACTCGTAATTAGTGAACTGTACACTTTTGTGATTTTAATTGCAACATGCAGTCTTTCCTGCTTGGTATTGAGTCATTTCCTGCACAACATACAAGTATTAATATTCGTGAAAAAGTATAAGCATTATTAGAAAAATTTACGATAAGGAAAAAACTTTTCAATAACACACGACAGTGTACCTAATATCGTTGCTGCGTTTTAAATACTTTTACGAATAGTATAAGGTGTTTTGCACATTAACTTTTGTTATGCATACACAATTCCTTTAAATTTGCGGCCATCTCATTCATTATTAAAAATTTTAGAAATATAGTGGGACATTTTAAGCATAAATCATTTGGTACTATTCTGCTCAAAAATGAGCAATTTCAATTAAATATCCCACTTCATGCCCTTTACAAAATGAAGTGATTTGTTGGAACTCAACGTATAAAATGATAACTAGATTTGTCGCAAATCGTACAGCTATATTATTTGTGTTGATGCAACAAAAAAAAAATTAATTAGTGATTTAAAGTTTATGATTTTGAAATTCTTGGCACTTTAATTAAAATTCCTAATCCTTTTGAAGACGCAACAACTAGTATTTCGCGTGAAACATCACCCACATCAAGCCTTATTTTCTTAATTAAATATCAATTGACGCAATTATGTCAGAAAAGGATATCGACCGATCCGCACATTGATGAGGTCATTTCCCTTTTACTTGGAAAGATTTTAGAAATGCGGGAAAAATACAAAGAGCTTATCCCTATTCTAGGAGTATCAGTATATATTGATGTAAGGAAGATATCTCTGCGTTGTTTTATATTTGATGAACAGAAGGCCATTAAGAATAAAATGCAAATGATGTTATCTGTAGTATATACTGAACCAGTACGACATTTGAGGCCGCTAGCAGGAAAAACGAGTATTTATTATAAATGGATTACGAGTATGATATAAAAGAGGTTAGTATCCTAAAAATATAAAAATATAAGAACAACCTAGTGTATAATGAAAACCCGCTGATATATTGGAAAAATGCCAACACACAATTCCCAGAAATTTTTTACATAGCTATAAATATATAGGGATTTCGGGCCTAGTTGTCTCATCCAAACGTGTGTTTCTAGCTGCTGGAAATATTGTTAGTGAGTTAAGATCGAATCTAGAAAGTAAAAATAGAGAAATGCTATGTTTTTTTAGGTACAATGCTAGATACAAGGCAGTTAATAAACACAATAAGGAGATTATAAAATAAAATACTAATAAGAATAATTAACATTGTGATTAATGTTTGAATTTGATATAAATTTTAGATTTTCAATTTTACTGTTTTATATTAGTATTTTTTAGCTACAGATTTTTATATAAACTTTGAAAATATAAATGTCTTTGTTTTAAAACTTACTTTATTTCATTTATGCTAAGGTTACAATTATATATTTATTTCATTTATATATTTTACTTTTCTGCTCTTATCACGAATACTTAATATGACTGTAAACGTAAATGTTCATATGCTTGATGATGTGTTAGGCGGTAAGGAATATATCATATTCAACCTCTGTTATGTGTACAGAGTCTATAGGGAAGATATTCTTTTTTTAAGTCCCCCAAGCACAGCCATATGAGTCATGCTATTCATCAGCTTTCTTTCTTCTTATATTGTATCTTTTGTGCCAAAACACGCACGGTGCATTGTCTAGTCTCCGAAATTTCTTTCATATGTGCAAGGAAACAACGAACGATGATTGTATAGATCTATATAGTTATTAGAGCATTTCGCCTTTTATAAACGACGTTAGCATCATAAATTACAAACTTAGCAATTACTGTTTTTTGGAGGGGGTATTTCTTATGATCTGATTAAGATATTAAAAACAAAATTTTTTAAGTGGCCCAACCCTGTTTTTAAACTTTTTTTTGTGCCTTGAGCTCACGGGCACCTAAATGTTAAAAGGTCAACTAAACATAGTGTACGCAAAAATACAATAGAAAGGATCCTTTTCTGTTGTTAAAGCAACAAATGAATCTCGTGCTGTGCGCTGTATTTACGTCCCGTCTTAAGAACGACAGGTTTTCCCGAAAAATCTCCACATGTTTGTTCACCTTCTTTAAGAGAAGTTCCCTTTGTATTATCCGGCATTAAAATTTCTTTTTTGACACTCTTATAAAAATACCAATATTTCTTGTACATATCTATGTATCCCTGGTTTGGGATATCCAAATAATCTCGTATTTGTCGATATGTAGATATGTGTGTGCAATAATAATTATAAGAAATTATTTTAATACCAAACTCTTTTGAGACACGGTATTGGACACGGTATTAGGACTCCAAAAATGGATACCTTGAATAATCTGGGACTTTCTACAGTAAAATGAAACATTAAATTGGGTTTCTGAGTAATCACCGATGATATTTCTCTATGATAGAGTGTACTAAGACTTATTGTTTTCGCTATTTTCGAATAACAGAAAAACGAGCATATGCTTTGCATTCAAATCTAATACAGTCATACGGGATGGCTGTGAATACATATTTATGACTGATACTATATTATCCTGTTCCATTTTTGTATATATACAATCATGCATATAAATAAAGTTATATATATATTCCTCGTATTCTACATATACAAATTAGGACATGCCTATTGTTTAGATTCATTGTTAAATATTCAGTATGATATTTAAGAATTTGTAGCCATTAAATCATCTTGACTTAACAATGCCAACAATACTTATGTATTTTATGGTTATTTTTTTACTATCTGGGTTTTATGTGTAACAAAAAGCTAGCATTACTAATGGGTCTGTTTTAATTATAGTAACCCAGATCTCTGTTTTTGTTTGTTCAACCATTTTTGCATGTAGGGGATCGTTTTTTATATTATAGTACTACACTCGATTATACATTTGTTTCTTATATTACTGGCATCTGGTCGTTTACTACCTCTTCACATTGTATCCAAGTTGTCTTTTGTCATCTTTTCTATTCTTATATAACATCCCGGTGGTGGGTGTGGACTAAAGGTCGGTATTGACCTGAAAATAGTCAACCCGGCCGGCCCGCAGGGCCGGGTTAGGGCAGGTAGAAGTTTTTTTTGGAAGATTAGGGTATTTTTTATGTAATATTTAACCAAAACATTTGGCTTTCATTATAGATAAGTAAATTTTTATCACAAAGATTTACAATATTGTTAATTTATTGTACTACAAAAAAGCAAAATACTGTAAAGAATACTTTATGTATATTTAATAAAAAAAATGCGAAAAAAAAAGTGCCCGTTCTTCATATTGCAATTTTAGCTGTAAATATATATACTATGTATATCAAAGCAAAATAAAATAAAAAAAATTCATAAAGTGCACCAAGTATATGTTTGTGTGAGCAAAAAACATAATATAGCAGGAATTTTTACAAAAAATACGTAAACTGCATTTTTTGCAAATAACAAGTATATGGATTTATCATGTACATTTTTAGGGTTTGTTTACGTAACAAAAAACCAATTTACAGTAAAAACACAAAAAAACGTTATAAACGTAATAACAATACTGTTTAAACGATAAGTAAAGTAAAAATAAGTAGTAAAATCTGATATTTTTTTTTATTGAAAAATAAAATATTTTTCACAAATTGAAAGTTTTTTGCGATTTCATTATGCGGGCAGGACAAGCTGCACCGCACCCCTCCAATCTCAAAAACCTTCTTCTTTTATCACAATGATTTTATCCGATAATTTTTACTCTTAAATATATAATACAAATATTTATAAAGAAAACGATCGTTTTTCAGTACATATAAAACACTGTTTTTTATGCACAGAAGAAGAAAAAATAATAAATAAAGATAGCAATGTGAGGTTTTGTATTTTTTTGCACCACTTTCAGTTTTACCAATATTTAAACTCATGATGATCTTTACATATTAGAAAATTAACAAAAAAAGTTTAAATAAAAAAGTTTTGTATATAAATGGCGTACAAAATGTAAATAACACATTTATTATACAAATAAGATATATGAACTAGAAAACTTTTGTAAACCATCATCCTTTCATTTTTTACAATCATTTGGATTATATAATAAACTTAACCTTCTAAAACAAACTTGTAAGATTTTTGTTACGCAAAGCAGGTTTATTCCTAGTTGTTAACAATTAACATAGTTAATAATTTCTGGTGTAAGCAATCTCTGTAAAAACATGTACATTGTTATAAAAAAATGTTTTCATTTTTTTTGCAGCGTTTTACTATGTAAAAACAAATATAACATACTTTTTTGCCGGTTTTTTTTTTGTTAATGTAACCAATGTAATTTAATATTTACTTGGTTGGTTTGTTTAATTACAAAATATTAGCACAAAAAATCAGAGTATAAAAGTTCTGCTATGTATTTTGGTATTTTGCATGTATTTCTGCATACATATATGAGAAAATTCTATAATATCATGTAACTAAACATAAGTAAATTTTTCTCGAGTATTTTTGGGTATGTCGGGCCGGGCCGGACCGGGTAACTTTTTTTTTAGAAAAAAAAACAGGCCAGGATAATGCTGACCTCCTGTGTGAACTAACTATTTTTTTTCTATTTAGAAAAAAAAGGAGTTTCCATACATTGTAAATGTTGAATATGTCTTAATTGCTCTTTTGTGGTGTGCATATATACCAAAAAAATTTATCTTAACTGTTTGTGTATAATCTAATAATCCACTTGTAAAAGATCTCTTGCGAAAAAAAAAAATAACTATGTGATGAATTTAAGATGTAACACGCGGTAAAAAACTTTTACGAAGTCATTTGTTATTTTATTTTTTTGTTTTTTTTTCCTTTTTTTGTTTATTTGAATGCATCAAATATTTGATTTTCGAATATTTATTCCATTTAGTTTAAATATTTATAAAAGAAAAACATAATATATATATCAATGTGTGCATAGTTTTTTTATCGGTTATAACTTGCTACGATATTCAAAGTATAATTCAATAACAATTTTATTATATTATGGGTCATATTTATTTCTCATTGAAATTTTGAAAAATCATATAACAACGAGGAGAGTATACTAAAAGCAAAAAAGCGGAGCAAAATACTCTATAGAAAAAATATATAATACTGTTAGCACTGGATGAGGGTCGTTGGTCGTGAGAAGTGTCTTTGATATCACCTTTATATTAATTTTCTTGTGTCATCACATGAATTGCTTGTCAATTTATTCCTTCTATATTTACTTATGGATTTTCGCGAAAAATATAAATAAGGGAGGGAAATAATGCAATATACTTATCATTCGGTTATCAGAAAGCAAGAACACATGAGATTGCGTCGTTCAGTAACATGTTGGTTGCTGTTGCTATTTAATACAACAAATTTTTTTAATGCGTCTACGTCCTCGTGTGGTTGTTTGCGTTCCATCTTGTGTTTTTTTTTTTATTTCGCGTTGTTTATGTATCCTGCACAGCTTATTGTGTTATGTGTTTATCCTGCATTGTCATACGCTTTTTATTGCTATTTTTAGTGGTTTGCTGCTGTGATTAATGTTTTGGCTTGGTCCATTCATTCTTTTTCATCGTTGGTTGTTCTTGGCGATTTCTCATTCTAACCTTTTTTTATAGATTTGTGTTGATTGTCAGTTTCTTGATGCTTTGTTGCGTTTTGAGTTGAGCTGGTTTAGGTTCTGGGTTATATGCATGTAATTGTTTCTCTTTATATGCTTTTTACTGTTTTATGCTTGCATTGTTTAAAGCTCTTCCAGACGCTTCCAAAACGTGGCTGTAGCCATTATTCCTGTTTAAAAGGATGTTTCAGTATTGTTTTGAATTTTAGTATCTATAACCTTACCACAAGTTTTATTGATGTTTTGGTGATCGAAACAGGTTTTTAGGTTCATTGGTGTTTCATGATTATTCAAAGCATTAAAATGTCGCTCGAATGCTAATTTATGTCTAATTATTGAATTGTGATGTTGAGCTGTCAAAGTTTCTGTAGTTTTGTAACGAGAGGTGGATTGAAATGTAAATGCAGTATTATTGTAGTTTATATTGCTCTATAGTTGCACTAAGGGCGGTTGATTGCTGCTGTTGTAATTTTTGTATTATGCGTGTTTTTAAAGGGTTCGTTTGTCCCAGCTGATGTTTTAATGTCAATAAGTATGTGTCGATGTCAAAATTTTTGCTGCGATCTATGTGGTTGCATGTTAAACTTTCTTTAACATTCTTTGTCGAGATAAGTGTAATATTGTTTCTGTTTGCCGTTATGTCCTTGTTGTTGTTTGTGTCAGTACGAATGTAAGTACTACTGTCGCGTGCTTGTTTTACTATATAAGGCTTAATCCAATTTGTAATTTAACGCCTGATTTTTAAATGTTATTGTAAAGCAAAAACATGTCCGGTGTTGATCTATTCGCTTGGTTTATATAGTCTGTATGTCTTTTTTATAGCATTTTGTGTCAACATTATCTCTTCCTGTTACCTAGATATGCGCTGTATTTTGTCCATCGTGATTTCTCTTTGCAGCATCTAAATATTTTTTAGCAGATTGGGTAAGCGGTCGTATACCAGTTTACAAAAAGAACATTTAAAGGATTCAAGTAATCGTATGTTGTAATTGAGTTGTACTATTTGTCATATCCTCGTATTTCGTTTAGTTTGAATATGCACGTTGTGCTAGTATTGCTATAAGTATTCTGTTTATTCTTTCGGTGAGACCATTCGTCTGTGGCCTATAGGAAATTAATCTTTTCATACTAATATTCATTTTTGTACTAAAGAGATAAGATGAGTGCATTGTTAAATTCGCGTTCTTTATCTAACAGAATTGTATTCAATCAGTCATATAAACAAATGATCTGTTTAAATATAAACTTTGCTACATCCTGTGCTGTTTTTGATAGTATTACTGCAATGAAAACGTTGTTGTACCAAACATCGAAGGCCACTACAATATATTTGTTGACTAAGTCTGTTTTTTTAGTGGACCTTTCAAGTCGAGACACTTTCTTTCCACGCTTTTTCCTTTGAGTATTAGATAATTTGCATTTGATATGTTCTCATCGCTCCAGAATAAGCACTCTGTGCATGTTTTAAGAATCGCGTTGATTTGGACCTTCATGGTCGGATACAATTGGAACTCTTTAAGTAATTTTTACGCCATGGAAGCGTTAGAATCTCCCAAGTCGAAATGATGTTCCAGTATAATATGTTTTCACTGCGTTTATCGGATCCATGTTTCATATCCGCATATATGATCTATGTAGCACATATGTTTTGTTGTGCATCAGTATTGTTTTTGGTTTTGTTAAGTAATAGCTTCTTGTAAGAGCGTCATTGACACAATTTGCGATGTCACTTTTGTGATGATTTCGAAATTTTGACCGAGCATTTTTATTACCATCGTTAAACCGAAGCACTGAAATCTTGCTTTAAAAGTATGTATGTAGGGGCTCAGATTATCTGTGTAAACCGTAAATATCTATTAAGTATGTATAATCATCAGATTTTCAATGCAAAAGATAACTCTGATTCTTCCATTTCAAATTTAAAGTGGGTCCTTTCTGCAGTTCTTGCTGCCCTTAATGCAAAACCTATTATACTTGCTTCGATTTCTATTTGCTGTAAGATTGTAGCACCGAGACCGTATTTAGATGCGTCAATAGTGAAGAAAAAAATCATGTAGTAGGAGTTTTAGAATGGGATATGTTATTTCGTGTTGTGATAGACCGCAAAATGCAAGGTGTTCATGTCCCCAAATACAAATGCAGTATCTTTATATAGTAACCCAAAAAGTGAATCTGCAATCATTGCATAGTTTTGTATAAACCTAAAAAAGTAGCTCGTAAGCCCTTTGTATGCAGCAACGCTTTCTTATCGCGTGTTTTTGGGTAGTTTGTTTTTTTTGTGTTTTTTCATGACTTATAGAGATGCCTCCGAATTAATGATATATCCTAAATATTCAATATTGCTACAAAAGAATGTGATTCTGTGGTAATTAAGACGCAGGTCGTGGTTTCTGGTTCGAATAGTATTTAAGAAAGATGTTTTATGTGTTGTGCTTTTTTTATAAGTAACTTAATATGTCATAAAGGTACACCATATAGTTAATCCAGTTGAAGCTAACACAATTGAGTACATATAAGCGTTGTAAGGTAGCAGATGCGCGAATCGACCTTTAAGCATACGTTCCATTTGCAAAGTTATTTACAAGTTATATATGCGTTTTTGTGTTTGTATTCATCTTTGATGGGAACTTGCCAGAAGCCCGTTTTATGGTCTTTTATAAAAAAATAGTTTGCCCTTACAAGATAGTCAATTCTGTCAACGTTTCGTAGCATAGGAAACGTGTCTTTGTATGCTGAGGTGTTAAGCGCAAAGTAGTTTATGCATAATATTCTGCCCCATCATTTATCTATAGTAGAATTAATGGTGATGAGATGCAGCTTTTGCTAGATCGTATAAGGGTTGTTTTCAGGAGTTTATCAATTTGTCTGTCGAGTGCTATTTTCACATCTTGACTGTTTCTGTATAGAAATATATGCACTGGCTCTGAATTGAAATGTATAGTTATTTCGTAAGATATGATTAGCGGTTCGAACGGGAGCATTTTTTAAGGGACTATATTGATCTGGCAAATATCGGCTGTATGTCTGATAGACCAGAATAGTATTCAAAATTATTTCATATGCATAGACAGTAATTCGTTACGAGTTTCAGTAATTATAGCTTCTGTAGGTATTTCTATGCTTGTGATTCGTTCCCTTTTTTGTATTGAACGTTCAACTGATAAAATTTTTTAGATAAAGACTTTTTCTGCAGGATGAAATATATCATATATCTCTTTTGGTATGATAGATCTCACTTCTCATATAAATCGTAAAGGACGGTTAGTTTTTCAGGGATTTGTGGTTTGTAGTTAATTTTGTGTTAATTACACAAGTTGTTCTATAGTAGCCATCAAGATGTATTTTCATTTATGTAGTACTTTATTTTGTTTTTATCTTCTGTATACTTTCCAATCAAAATTTATCCTTTATTGTATATTCGCATAGGGTGAAAACAAATTTACTGGATGATTCTGCGTATTGTGTTAGCTAAATCTTTCTCATAAGATATTATTGCCTTTTGGCGGCCGCGCAAGTCAGTTCTAAGCAGTAGGTCTTGTGCGGCATTCTGAATAACTTGAAGTTTTTAATCTAAACACTTTAGATTCTTTTATTATGTCGCATTTAGTTTTTATAAATATGCAGGTGTGATTGTTGTAAGAGCTGTTTTGATCGTGCTACTGGTTTTGGCCCTGCAAAGTATGGGTTGGTCAATGCGTGTAAAACTGAGGCTAATAACGGAGCAGCATGCGGTAGTGTGGATAATGAGTTGGAATAAACTGATTTGTGTTAACAACGCGTGCAAATCGTAAAAGCATGAGCATTTTTGTCTTTCTCTGTAGTTATAGTATAACCTTAATATGCTTTCTCGACTCGAGGTGTTTCAGGATTTCTGTGACTATGAATTCTTTACTTTCTAATGTTAGCCAAGCGTTGCAGTTTTTAGATACGCTGCAAATAACGCTTAAAGTTCCGCTGATAGGTTTGCAACTCTTTTTAAAAGATCTTCTATTGTCTTAACTAGTTTTCCTCGGAAGATGGCTTTAATTTTCCTAATTTTTCAACTACTTATATTTTTCGTTTTCTAAAAAGAAGTTAAGATTTTATTGTATTGTCTTGTAGTGTTTCTTTGTGATCAGTCCGAATTGTGTCTGGTTAAATATGAGGGGTGGTTTTAGATAGTGAAAGTGCAATGTTTTCTAATCTGACCACCAATTGCTTTATGTTTACGCTTTGTTTATGCATTTCTGGCAGCGAGGGTATATTAGCTACAGTTGTTGTTGCTGTGTTGGTCTCTTTACAAATATTATTGATATTATTCAGGTTTTTATATGAGGTCTGTCCTTACGAAAAATATTTATCATCTTCTTGTTCGCTAAAATCATGCTATTGACAATAATTTGCATAACTACTTCTTTATCCATTCCTGCCACTATCCCCATTTCATAAATAAACAAACAGAACTCTTTCGAGGTTTCCTTAGATTGTTGTCTGCGTGTGAATACTGTGTGATATATGGTTGTTCTGTCTTGTCAGCGTTATCAGTATCGTTTTACAATTACACAATTAAAACCTGTCCAGTTTACTGGTTCTGTGTAATATGGGTCATAATATCAAGCAGCGTCCCCTTTGAGACAAGAGCTGCATATGTGTGTATGTTTTCCGGTAAATTTCTCGTAACGCCTTGTTTAGTATGTGAATAAACGTATCACGTGCTAACCGATATTGTTGGAATAGCCAGTGAAGAGTAAGGTCTGTATTGGCATGTGGCTGAATAGCTTGTTTAAGGGATAAGTGTTTGTTTAAGTAGGCATCGCCTTGCTGTTAGCACTTAGTAAGAAGAGCGGGTTGTATAAAGTGTTTTTGATATCATCTTTAATTTTATGTTTTTGTGTTAACATCCGGATCACCGGATAAAATATTCCTTCTATTTATACTTATGGTTTTTCGCAAAAAAATAAATGAAGGAGTGAAATAATAAGTTACAATTATCATTCAGTAGTCAGAAGAAACAGCATATAAGCTTGCGTTGTTTTGTAACATGTTAGTTTATTTTCGTTAATAACAAATATAAAAGCATTTTATTATGCGTTTTTAAATATATAAACTAGGTGCGCAATTTTATTCTATTAGCTGAGTATTTGTATAGTAAAAAATAAATGAGTTTTTTAAGTACACGATGAGAAGTTATTGTTTTTTGTTTGAAAAATATAAAAAAAACAATAAAAATAGATATTCAGTAATTACTGCTCATATTACACAATTATTTTAACTCAAAATTAAATCATATTTTATGCCTTACTTGCAACTAGCCGTTTAGGAACTTTTGGCCTTGACAAAAGTTAGTTCGATGGCAAAATATATTAATTTCTTACCCGTAGTTTCTGTTTAAAAGCTAAGTGGCAAAAAAGCAATCTAGAAATGTTATAAGAATAGACCAAAATAAAAAAAAAACTACGCATTTTATGATCAAACCAAATATTAAAAGTTGGTTATATATTTTGCTCATTTTTACGTTACCAATGGAATACAGTTCGTTATTTTAAAAATGTGAAAACATTGAATAACTTATCCAAAATTCTTATAAGCATTTATTCGCAAAAATAATAGTAACTTAGTTGATATACTTGTTTTAAATTAGTTTTTATCAACATCGAACAATCCTAACACTATTTTTTTTAAAATATTTGTAATTTTTGTTACTGAACTTACATCTTTTATAGCTTAAAAACACGTTGTAGAAGCAAAAAACGCTGTATAAATGTGAACTATAGTTCTTCTTTGAATGTTTTTTACTAGTTGTGGCTGTTGTTCTTATATAGTATGCTTATATAAGGGGGCAACTATTCAACAAGAACCACGGTAACTGTCAAGCAATAACAAACTATCCAATTCATCTGCAAGAGTCATAGATGCTACTAGCGTTACATTATCTGCCTAAGATATTGTAGTTAGTTTCTAAACCTATATTTTTGCATGATAGTATCCTTCCAAATTGTATGTGTATCATCTGTTGTATTTTTTGAACTTATCGAAATCGGTGGCGTAGCCATTATTATTTTTTGACTAGGGCTAGTCAGTTTTGTTGTCATGTTTTACCCTAAAACACGATTTGTAATGACAAAAATCATAATTATTTTTTAATACAAATTTTCATTTTAAAATTTTTTTATATTAGGTTTTTTTTTGTCATAAAAAGTTCTGCACAAAATAAGATTCCCCTTAAATTCATGCGCAACTTTGATAGGGGACCTGGAGCCCATACCTTCCCTAGGCTACGTAGTGATCAAAATAACCATTATTTTCTATGTTTCGATTTACTGTAAAAAAGATAATGATATTTTTTTTGACATTTTAATGCCTAGATTAATACACTTTTAGATTATTCGTATGTTTGCTTTGAATAAGCATCAAGTTACGCGTTTTCATATGTAGTTTTGATCTAGCATTTTTTGATATTATCCTCTACAACCTGATTTCTTGTTTTATTCCTGGCGATGATTAAGTTCCTTGAGATTTACACAAATTACAACACTGATCTATATCTTACATTGTTTTGTTTTTACCAACATTGTTTTTGCGCGTTTCGGTCAAAAAAATTAGTTTGGTAATAACCTAATTGTATTGACAGATTTTGTTTTATAAGGATTATTTGACACCTTTCTAATGGTTTGTATAAGTAACTAAGTTTATTTGTTTAAATATACTCGTAATCGAATTTTCTCTCCTTGCCATTGCATCCCTGCAATAACAGTTTTATTTTTTTTTTTTTTTGAGCCTATACCAAATATGCTAAAGCCTACACCGGTTCTAACACGAATTTCCTAGTAATTAGTAATGTCTGTTATGAATGACAGACTCTACCAAAAGCCAATAATTTCCCTTTCTAAGCCAAATATTGGCTTTGTATATTTGACATCTTCTTGCTTCAGATCAAAAATAGCATTCATTTTATATTTTTTTCAAGTTGTGACAATTTTGTGTCATCTTGCCATACTTCTAAATCAGTTGTTTTGCTTATTATTATGTCATTTCCATTAATGTTATACATACTTTCTAGATAATCTACTGTTAAACTATGTTAAGGCCTTCCGACGTTTCGGTATTAGAATAAGTTCTAAAAGAAACTGTAAGAGTTAACGCCGATGTCTATTGTTTAGCATTGTGTTAAACTTAAACATATATCTAGAATTAATGTAGGGTTTTCAATGCTTGTACTTAAGATCTATTGATCAGTATTTTTTTGGTGGATTTTATCTTTGCATCATTTTACATGCTGAAGAATCTCCATGATTTTTTTTTGGACTCAATAAGTGCAATGTCGTTGATTATAATTGTATTTTATACTTTTCACAGATGATTATGAATCGTGGAGCATTTCAATCCAGTATCAAGAAAACTTTTTATTTTTTTATATAAAACTGGCTGGAAAATCTAAAGATCTTTATAAATTGTAACAATTTTAGACAAAGAAAATATTGTTTGAATATAACTCTGCTGTTTTTATTACTATCATCATTAGTTTTTGGGTACTATTTTTTGTATATCGAGGTTCGTTTGTTTATTTCTTTTTTTCTGTAGCATCTTGAACGAGGTTGTAAAATGTATTTCAGAAATACAAGAAGTTTTGCTTTTTTTTTAAGTTTTGGCGTTTTTGTTATACATAAAGTACAGTTCAGTAGCTTTTTTTCTTTATGAAAGCAAATAAATTAAACTGATAATGCGTTTCTGAAAAATGGTGCATGATATTTTTTTCTTGTTTGCATAAAAAATGCTTTTTGGTGTAAGCAAGTTTTAAAATGCAACACATTCCAATTTCTTTTTCTCAACATACTGGTAACTTACCCGTGTTTGCCAATCGTTGCTTTTCCCACGTACAGCCAATATTTTCAGTATCTTCATCATTCCCACCTCTTACTCTGCCACGTAAATTATTCGGCCTAACAGGCTTGTCCCTTTATATATATATATAAGGACATTGCATATATAAAAAAAAATACTAATAAATAACCGGTTTTAGTCGAAATGTATATAAATAAAAAATAACAAACATATTTTCTTACACTTATACACCTGTTAAGCATTCAGTAAAAAATACAATACGAATACAAAATTAAAAATGTGTAAAAGTAAACTATATA
>JAQFYM010004419.1:0-15586 GCA_034694785.1 Agrenia bidenticulata | reverse complement strand
ATAGCTGAAATTTCGCAGTGTTTTTTAGTGTTCTTCTTTTCAATATTCATGCATTTCCTTTGTTTGTTTATATTTAATTTAAAAACTGGCCAATGGCTATAATACTAAGCATATGATATATATTAAAGTAATAACAAAAAAAGAAGGCTAAGAATCACCAAATATGTAGATTGAGGGGATTAATATACAAAGGGACATATACTTGCTTGTTTCCCCGATCTATTTGGGCCTTCCTGCAGTTTGGTGCCCCTTTTACGGGTTTGATACGCCTAAATTCTAAGTGAATAACAAGATGATAGAGAAAACGTTTTTTTCGATTGCTGTAATAAAACCATGATCTTATTTATTATTTAATATGATAATGGTCTATTATTTTTACAGTTAATGGCAGGGGCTCCGAAGATTTAATGGAAATTACCATTAATGGCCATACCATATATGGCCATTATGGGATGGGGGATTTTTTCCATATTTTTTCCATTATTATTAACCATAATATGACCATCATGATTCGGATAAAGTCTGGTTTTTCTACATTTGGGAACCCCATTTAAGGTTTGGGTACCCATCTAGCTTAAAGCAAAAAATATAATGAAAAAAATTAATCATTGCAAAAATATACTGTCATATTTCTAAAATGTTTAGTGTTTTATTAAAAAGTAAAAAGCATAAATATTATAATAATAAAAATAAAAACTTAAAATTTTTTATAAGATTATCGAAACAGAACTCTCGCTCATATATGTTTCTGTATCGCAAGCTTGTAACTATTAAAAGCAGAAAGATAAAAATATGTATATCATAGGCTCTGAAGTAGCAATCTAAAAGAAAAAAAACACGGCAATTTATTAAAAATATCTAAATACATGGTTGAAATACAAAATTTTTATACATGTTACCTATACCATTTTTTACAGCAACTCTTTTTACTGGGTAAAAAAACAAATAAATCATTATAAAATACTTTATCGACATCCAAATTTAAATAAATAGTATTAAACAATATAAATATTTGTCAATATGCATTTTTTTGCATTTTTAAATTTCTTCTTTTTGCCCCTTGCTAGAAACGTTTCCAAAAAATGATGAGGTCCCCAAATGCTGGCATACCGTTATATTTTACTATTGACTTACAGAAAAAAATTAAAAATACCATTTTACATAATTTTGCAAAAAAAAGACAAAGCCATAATGGCCATAATGGCTCAAGTTTTTTTGATGCCCAAGCCATAATATGACCATACAATAATCGGAGCCCCTGGTTAAAAGGCACATATTGTAAGTCTTGTTTTAACTTTATGGAGCAAGAACGGTTTTGTTTTATTATTGTAAGTATGCGTACAATGCAAAAAAATGCAATATAAAAAAATAGAAACATTTAATTTTTTGTCTTACAATTTTATCACAAAGTTTTAGTCCCCCAGATCTCAAATTTTGTAAAAAGAAGCATCCCCATTTTATATAATTCAAAATGCCTAGCAAAAAGAAAACAAATCTCTAAAGCAAATTTATAACAGCATTATGGGATGATTGTTTAAGGATTTCTTCCATGCACCACAAAAACTGGTTTTCTTTTGTTGTATAAAGCATCAACAAGTTCTTTTTTGAATTTACTTTTTAATCTCTTTTCTGCCGACTACTGTATTGTTTTACACCTTTTCTAGTAAAATGCATTTAATTTTTTCTACGGCATAGAAAGTGCACAATAAAAGCATTTTTAAATGTAGTTAAACCAATGAGTTAAGTATTACTTAAAAAAGTATTTAATATAATAAAATTTTTGTGCCTTTGAAACCTACATTTTTGAAAAAAAACAAACTAAAAGATTAAAATATGAATTTTACCATTTTTTGGACCTTCCCGACTGCAGAAAAAAAAACAAATGTTATATTAGAGATTTGTACACAAATAAAAATCTGCAATCAATTTTTAATGTTATAAAAATTAATCTGCTTTTTAGATATTTGCAATTATTTTAATTTTTATTGCTTTAGCAATCTATAAGCTAAATCATTAACTTTATCTCATGCATTACTTTTTTAGATGCGAATTTGTACGCAATATTACAAGGTATTTTTTCTAATTGTTTATAATATTTGTGAAATATTAATAGATATTTCTACATTTTAACTTAATTTGACCGTTTTTTTGCAGTATAATAGGATTCTTATGCTTTTTAAATAGATAAAAAAATACCTACGATTTTATTATCTACTTGGAAAGCCTTAAAACTTGTAAATTCCTACATGATGGTACCTCTATTACGGGTCTGGTATTCTGTAAGAACGAGTGATAAACAAAATGTAAAAAATTGATAATGGGTTTTTATATCAGCAATTTATTTTTAATGCCAGTTTGTAAGTGTGGTCATATTATTTTACCGTTGTTAGCCTATTCATCGGTATGATATATAATCTGCTTTCAAAGTTACATGAATACATGAAACGTTGCATTAACAGCTATGTCACTTAATTTCAGTTTTTATTTAATATTCTGTTCTCAACAAATTTTTCCAAGGGGTTTTATGCAGCGCTGAGATCTTAATTTTTTTTCTGGGGGTGGGGGGGGGGTGGACGGTTAAAAAAATAGGGGCTAATTAATAATTAAAATTCATATTTTGTGCAGGTTATTTTGTTTTTTTGGGAGGTCCTGACCCCCCCCCCCTGAATATCAGCACTGGTAATATACCCGTGATAGGGTACCCCCTTGCAGGAATGCCGAATATTATATTCAATGGAAACCAAAAACGAAAGCTAAAAAATTGTATATTTTGATTGATTTTACGTAAGTAAATCATTTCCAACCAACAATTGTTATGATCATTTTTTATTACCGGTACATTACCGTTTAGTAACGGTACATAAAGGAAGAATTTTTACAACTAACCGGTATTTGGAGTACCTTACTTAATGTAAATATAAACTGCGTATCTACAACTGTGATTAATTTTGGGTTTCTTTATGAATTAACCATTTGAATTTTTTTAAACAGAAAAAAATGGATACTTCCTCCGTTTCAAATTAATTGCACTGTTTACTCCATAAATCGGGGCAAATTCGACGGGTAAACAGAAAAATTAATATTGAAGTGCGGAAATTTTAGAAATCATTTTTAAAAATCGATGTACCCCCATTAGTACTAGTTTTTTTGAGATTTAATACGGTTAATTCATTTTTTAGTATATCATTAGTTAAGCAACCCAGCGCCATTTTATGGCATTTCTGCCATTGCATCTGCCATTTTTGCTATTTTAACTTACCTTTTTTTTCTTTTTTTAGTTTTTTAGTTTTTCTTTTTTTCAGTTTGATGCTATACTAAATTGTGATACCTGATATTACAAACTGAAGCAATTTTTAGATCTTTTTCTTTCGGTCAATTTTTTTATTATAACAAGATATGCACGCTTTCTTTAGGTATAAGTGTTCTTTACACAGAAAATACAAAATATCAGTTACAAAAGATAAGTTTTACCTGAATGAATTTTAATATTCGTTCGTAAGTAATTTTTTACTAGTTAAACGTCGCATCATAAAAATGTACGAATACAAATCCATGGCCATGTAAATTTAGTCAATTTTAAAAACAAAGGATTTTCAGACTTTACTAGTTACTAACTATTTAAAAACATAAAAAAATTTTAAAAATAAATTATGTACAAATATAAAGAATTCTGTGTTTTTTGTCCAAAATTGCCATTTTTGCAATTTCGTGGTAAAAATTTTCTAAAAATTTGCTGATTTTTTTGCCGTTTTGGGTTGCCTTAATCATTATTTTATAAAAATACTTGTTCTTAAAAATCTGCTGTTTTAAGAATTTAAGGAATATTCGAAAATCTATTTGTGTTTTTATGTTCTGTTTCCTCCTTCTTTAAGACTTCAAAAAAGGTTTCTGTATTCTTATTTAGAAAAATTAAAAGGCGTGGTAATAATTAATGAGTCAAAAGTGATGTAATAATCATAAATTTCTTGTTCCGGCTACCCGAAGCCATTCGATGGTGTCAACAGAGGCAAACTAAGGGAGACCAAAATAGGGGGCTAAAATATACAGGGTACTCAAAACAGTGGCGTAGCCAGGATTTTTTTTTGCCCAGGGCTCGGCAGTGTTTTTTTTTTAATTTTTAGAGTTAAAAACACGATTTAAAATGACAAAAATCAGAATTATTTTTTTATGAAAATTTTCATTTGAAATTTTTTTTATATTAGGTTTTTTGTCAAAAAAATCTCTGCACAAAAAAAGACCCTCCCTTAAATTCAGGCGCAAAAATTTTTGAGAGGGGGGTTTAAACCCCCGACCCCCCCCTGGATACGCTACTGACTTAAAATGGCATTTAAAAAAATTCTTTAAACAATTTAAACTATACAAATGAACCACGATATTTTTGGAACTTAATTTTTTCTCTTTATATTCTTATAACAGAAAAGGCTATTAATGGACCTTTTTGTCAAAGGTCTCGAGTAAATGTCGCTGATCTTCGCTTGTTTAACTATTGGGACTTCATTAATGCTTTGAGTGGGCACGAGGTGCATAGAGACTTGACCTTAACCGCCTCCTCCTTCCCGAGCGGTTTTCCTTTCGGCTCGCAAAATTACATAAAAAAATTTCAAATTTATTTTTTCAAAACTTTCAACTGAGTGATATGTACAAGGCATTTTTGATATAAGGGGACTAAAGTGAGGCATAGATGAACCCCTTTTAATAAGTCAAATACGCAAATGGCAAAAATACTAAATAAATAATACGTGACAATCTAACGTATAATTAAACTGTTGTGATATAAATTAGCCATAATTCAAAAATTCACGAGTGCATTAAAAATAGTAATAAAAGATATCGTAAGAACGCTTAAAGCTATATGTATAATAGCGAAAACAAAATAACTATACAAAACACTCTACATTTTTTAAATTGTTATAAAAATGCTGCTTATTTTTTATTGAAAAATCTTATTTAAAAACCTAAGTATATTTATATTACAAAAGCAATATTGTTGACCAAAAGTGATGAATTAAGTAATATAAATTGATATTCCAGAATAATTATTTTGTATGTGTTATGTTTTTCACTGACAGAGACATATAAAGTGGTTGAAAAAAATTGGTGATTCGATAAAAGGGTCAAAATAAAAGGGTCGAAATAAAAAGGCCGAAATAAAAAGGCCGAAATAAAAAGGGCCGAAAACAAAGGGCCGAAATTTTTTTGGGCCGGAATAAAAAGGGCCGAAATAAAAAGGCCAAAAATTATTTCGGGTAATTTAAAATTAACAGCCGTGTTTGGTTATATAACTTTGTTTTTGGCCCAAATAATTTTTGGCCCTTTTTGTTTCGGCCCAAAAAAATTTGGCCCTTTTATTTCGGCTCTTTTTATTTCGTCCCTTTTATTTCGGCCCTTTTATCCAGGGATCAAAAATTAAATATATATCCCTGTCAATTTTTGTATTAATATTAAGATGATTACGCATTGTATTGTTTTCAAAATTTAAAATGTTAAATATAAAGGCAAAAACTATTTTTTTTGAATTTTTTTATTATTTTTTTACGACGAAGTTATTTCTACTTATTTTAGTTTTTTGCTATATTTGCTTTTTTAAAGGCTTTGTGTCTGTAGTGGTGGCTTGAAACTTGCTGCCGACAAACCCTTATTAGGTAGTTTCGGGTCTTCGTTGTGGCACCAGTTAATTTTTGCAAACATCATATAATTTAAAAAAAAACATTTATATACATAACTAGGGACTACAATACTAAAATTTTACGTTAGTTTGAATAGCCACAGCAATTATAAAATTTAGATCGGTTATTCAGTAAATAACAGAATTTTACCGAAAACAGTTTAATGCGATTTTTCGCTATAAATGCAATGAACTTACTTAAAAGCTGCATTCGCATACAAATCAACTTTATAATCTAATTATACCGGAAAACTACTAAAAAAATTTGAAAAATTATGTTTAGACTGCAATAACACAAAAATTCCGTTTTGAAATATATATACATGGAATTCTTAATCTTAAAAGATGACAAAAGATTAAAAATTACCTCCGTTTTAGTTGTCATCGATGATTTGTGAGTCAAACAAACGAGAAGCAAATGTTAAATTTATTGCGTTTCTTTAAACATTTTACGCTGTGTCTTATGTTTGATCTATAATGATTAAAAAAAAGCCGAAAATAAAAACAAAAGAACCCATTTTGTTAATATGAATTGTAGAATTTGCAGATTATTTGTTGTTTTTTTGACAAACTTATTTCTGTTATATTTTATTTATCAGATTTTAAAACTACGATTTAAAAAATGAGAATTAACACATAGAAAAGCTTTAAAACGTAACATTGTTAGTGGAGCAGTATATAAATGTACGTTTTTAGTAGAATAAAACTATTTAGCTGTTGTTATGCTTTTACACACCCTTAATTTTAACCAAAAATGATGATTTATAATTATATATACAAATGAAAAATACATGTTGAAAACACCGGATATGTAGCAATATGTTATTGGATATACTTTGAAAAAAATTTTTTGATGTGGTAGTAAACTTATATATATTTCCTTTTTTCAATTTTGATAATTATTTTTTGGTATTTTAAAGTGGCGCGGATATACCGATTTATATTTCGTGTAATTATACGGTAAAAGAAAAAATTTTCGTTTTTGGTAGCGGTAAAACTTTTGTACAAAACCACAAATATTACTGATTTTCGGTAACGGGTAATTCGGTATTTTAGTCTCTATACACAAATAGGTTTGCAAGCAAAATTTTTATTAATAAGTCGTAAGTTATAAAAAAGGGTAAGAAATTACAAAAATTTACGCTTTACCACGATTTTAAATTTACCAGTAATTTAGCCAAACGATAATGTATCTAAATCGCAACAAGTGAAATATCAAATATTCAATCGACTGCAATATAAAAAATTTTAGCCGAATAATTTGTAGCCGCAGGCGCCAATTTTTAAATTATTAAATTGTGACGTATATGATTGGTTGAGTTACACAGGTAACGTACGGTTATGGGGAAAGGAAAACATATTGATTATTTTTGGAAATGTACCTAATCAGTAAATTAAAACATCAAAAATGGTTTAATGCGCAATAAAGTCTTTTATGTATATCATTTTGGGCTTTTAACATCTTACTTTGTTGTTTGTTTTAAGCTTGAATTAGACCGTTTGTTATTAACCCAGTTTTATTCTCCGAAACAAGGAAGTTGATCAACAGTATAAAAAACTTGTCATTTTTACTACGTAAAAATCAAATCAAAGACTGGTAAAATTGAAGTATTTAAATCACTTGAGATTTTACTTACATAAAGATTTTGTAAATAAAACCTGCTAAAAATAATGAATTGAATTAATTGTAAAAGAAATATCATAAAATATATTAAATTATTTCTTTTTGTGTGTAAATTTTTTAAAATACTATTACTGCCTTATTTTTATCCCCCTTGTAAGAGTAGATGCTGGTCGCCCTAGAAAAATTATTTATAATAGTATTACAAAATCGGTCATACAAAAAATGTGTTTTTTAGTGCGTAAAATCATGCAAAAAAGTCAGCCCCTTTCTAAGCTTTTTTATAGCCATTTTTTGTAGCCGATTAAGTTGCTTTCATAAATAAACTTTATAAAATGGAAATTCATTTGTCGATTCCAATTTTTTGGTGCTATCAGAATGTTCGTGTCACTAAATACATGGGTCGACTCATATGAATTTAAGTTTTGTAGATTATTATTCAATAGAAGAAAATTTAACTTTTGGTGTGAAATAAATATAAAAATCTAAAAACACACACAATCTTACGCTAAAATGCAGCATAAACAAGGATTGTGTCGATTTAAAATCATCATTATTTTGAAAAAAATCAATCCTATTTTTTTAAACAAAATGCATTGTTGACGGTTTTTTCTATATGCCAAAAAAAGAACATATAAATTAAAACAAAAAAAAAATGATGTTTATGTGCACTGTTTTATAATTATTTTTTATACGGAAACAAAATTTTAAAACTACAAAAAGGGTATAAACTTAGACCATATAATTCCTTCGCAACACAAAACTGACTAAACTTAGGCAAATATACTTGTAAAAGTAAAATACAAATTTGTAAATGAAGAATTAAAGTGCTGTTCAATATTGCATTACGTCAGTTCACTTTCTCAAAGATGTCAAAATATAATTTTTGTTTTTTAGCAGACTATTTTTGTTAGAATGCATTATATAAAAAAAAGAAAATATCTAAAACATAATATTATAAGTATAAAAAAAGCAAAAAAAAAAGATCAGATTAGAAATAAAACTCATTTGGAACTATGAAAAATCATTATGTTCATTTTAAAGTATATTTTTGGATTATAAAGTTTTTTACATTTTTTTTTCCAAATATATTTTTAGGTAGTTCAAATTAAAGCAAAATATACTAATGCATATTGCCATATTTTTAAAAAAAAAAACAAAATTTTCAACTTAGAATCTGGTGTTTGTTAGTTTATAAAAAAAAGGTTAACAGACTCTTTTCCTTCATAGTAAAAAAAAAATTAAAACTTTAAGAAATAAGTTAAAACTGCATTTGAAGATGTAATAACTGCTTAAAAAAGTCTTTGCCAACCTTAAACTAAGATGCACATTTGGAATTGTTTTGATTCAATACATCTTGTTTTGCCGCGCTTTTATAGAAAAAAAGGAAACCTTTTTTTGTTCATGCTGAAAAGCAAATTTAAAGATTATTAAGCTCTAAAAGGCAACATTCAACTTTTAATAACCTGCAATATCTTAAAGAAAATTTACTCAAGACGTTTAAATGGGGATTGTTTTGCTACAAACACCCGTCAGTTGCTAGATTGACCCGTAATGTATCTTTTGTACTGTGATAAAGACAACCATTACAAGCCAAACAAATATTTTGATTGTATTTATTGTATTTTCTACGACCCTTAGTCTAAACATATATTTATTACAGTCATTTTTGTCCTTTTATAAAAACAAATGGCCCTTTTTAAGGCGTATATTGCGTTGTTTTTAGTTCTTAACAGTTTTTTTTTTGACTTATGGTTTATAGAAGACTTTACCTTTTAGTGCTAGTTGTAAAAAAAGGTGTATTCGATTAACTGGCATTTATGACAGACAAAAAAAAAACATTTCTTCTTTTAATGCGCTTTTATAGCTTTTTATACTTTTAAATTTTGAAAAACTATTTAAATACAAAAATACTGCTAAATTAGCAATTCTGGTAATTTAAGGAGAATAAAAACAGCTCCATTATTTATGCGCCTTAAAGCCTTTTTTATTTTAAGTGAAATTCTAGCTTACCTTTTTTTTTGTTTGGAATTTTTAAATAGGCAGTAATATAATACTCCTGGTGCTAGGTTTAAAAATCAAATACAAAATATATATATATCCTGATTTAAAAAAATAAAAAAAAAATTACTGTTATAAATTTTTTATTTGTAAATGCTAGAACAAAACCTATATTCTACCTTTGTGTTATTAAAGAAACTGCCAATATTATATTAACTAGGGTTTGCAGACGAACGTTTTATCCTGGTAAAAAAAGAGTATTCGGTGTTTTTTTTTTCTATATTCGGTATTCTTTCAAACGTAAATTTCAGAACAACTATTTTTT
Source organism: Agrenia bidenticulata (assembly GCA_034694785.1). Classification (NCBI taxonomy): domain Eukaryota; kingdom Metazoa; phylum Arthropoda; class Collembola; order Entomobryomorpha; family Isotomidae; genus Agrenia; species Agrenia bidenticulata. Next base: position 5,974 of record JAQFYM010004419.1, on the reverse strand, counting down.
TTCTTTAAATTTTTAATTTATTTTAAAGAAATTGTATTTCATCTACCTTAGTAGTATATCTAAAAGTATTATTTTTTGTTTTTTTTACTTCACAAGAATTCGTGCTTATTGAACTTAGAAAATATTGGATACTAAAGCTTTTATAATACATTAATATAATTTGTTTTAAAATTTTTATACCACCTATGTCAGGAAATCTTTTTTTTTGGTATTTTTACAAGAAAAAACACATAAACGGTAAAATGTCAGCTTAAAGGGTGTGAAGTGGTTTTAAGCTAAAAAGATAAAAGCAAGACTAGTATGAACTATCATTTGCGAATAAAACACAAAATACTATTACCCGAGTATCTTTTAAAAACAGTTAATAAAGCAGCGCATTCAACAAAGCCAATGGATGATTTTACTTATTATCAAATGACTTTTTCTTTTTTTTATAATATAGTAAAAACGAATATTATTCGTCATTCAGTATATTTTTCTGTTATTTATTCGGTATTCGTTTTTTTTTAAAAATGGGTTTTTTGCAACCCCCAATCTTTACCTTTCTTTTTTTTAAAAAAAAAACAAACGGTGTTTCTATTTTTAATAAAGTATCGAAGGTAATAATACTATTTTTAGCAGGTTATAAAGAAGGTCATAACACCAAAAAAAATATATATAACACATTGGATGAGGAATTTAAAGAATATAATACAAGTTACCAAAACTAAAAATAGCAAATTAAAAAAACAAATGTTCATTTATTTCTAAACGTTTTGGGGTTTTTTTTTACAATCTTAAATGACAACAAAAAGCATCTCGCTTTATAAAAAAGCAAACTGAGATTTTTTACCGGTGTTATAAAAAAAAAACGATAAATATAAGATTCGCCTATAGATCCAATTTTTTACATATACCTTATATCGCCTGTAAAAAAAAAAATATTTGTAATTTTTTTAAGCGTAAGCAAAAATGTTTTCGGTATGCAATATTACGCAAGTATATGTTATGACCAGGCCCTATCACAAAAAAAAAGTGCGCTGGGCCATTTTTTTAATTAATTTCTTTCTTGTAAAAAATATTCAAGTACATAAAATTAAAGATAAATTTTAACAAGAATACGTTTTTGCTTTTTGATATTAGATTTAAAAATAATGACAAACTTAACGTGTATCCTAAAAATATAGTTTCTAAAGAATATAAGTTCAAAATAGAAATTATATTTAGTTAAAAATAAGTTTTATGAAATAAAGTTTCGGAAAAAGCCTAGTTCCCAGCCCCCCTCCCCCCGCAAATCAGGGCTGAAAATTTTTTGCCTGATTTTAAGGGTTTCATTTAGAATAAAAAAAAACATAAGTCTTAACTCAACTTCTTGTCCCTTAAAACATTCAATTTACCTGTTGGTATCAACTCTTTATTTTTAGCCTTTAATCATATTCTTTTTAATAAAACTAACCCAACACTATCCCGAGCCCATAACCCTACCCATAATCTAACCCTTTCTTCTTCCCTAACGCTTTAAGCAGAAAGTATGCTTTGTTCATTTGCGGAATATATCACCAAAAGGTAGGGTTTATGTTGTTAAGGGTATATCATATTAGTTAAGATTATAATTTTTTTTTAATTTAAAACGAACCCACTTTAAATCTGGGCAATTTGTATCCGCCCTGATTTTGTAATAAGGGGGTAAACTAAGCTTTTAATCAAGTATTTTTTAATATCGCATTTTTCACTAATTTGTTGCCATTATTTTTCAACCAGCGCTTTTTCCCCCGCTTATTATTTTGTTATTCATTATAAGAAGTAGAATATAAAGATAAAAAAAAGCATGGGTTGTGGTTTAGTTTTTGTTATAAACGTACATTTTTACACTGTTTGACATTTAGTACAACCACGGCATAAATAAAGACAAAAAGCATGTGAACGTTATAATTCATATAGATAAAGATGCACAAAATATGTAACCATGTTATAACAAAAATTAAATGACATTTGAAACAAAAACGGGAATAGTATAAGAAATTAACTAGTCAAGTATAAAAAAATACTAGTTACCACTTTTTAAACAACAACTTTTGACTATTAATAAAAAAAAACATTTAATGTTGCATGACAACATTGCTTTTTAAATGTAATTATATCAATAAACATAATCTTCCTTTATACTTGAAAAATAAAATTGTTAATATGCGCTATATTAAATAGATTGATCAAAGAATTACAACAGGGGTTTGCAGGACTTAACAAAATGTAGATAAATACTACAATATAATACGCCTTTCGTTAACATATTTTTTGTCATAAACGATAGATAATCAAGTGTCATTGTACATTTACTTCCCTGTAAATTACATCAAAAAGTAATTTGCGCAATTTAAATCTTTTAAACCTACACAAAAACATTGTAATAAAACAACACGTATGTATAAATTATTAGAAAAAACAAAAAATTTTGAGCAAAAGAAAAGTTAATTATAAATAATATAGTAAATAGAAAATGCATTTTAAAAACACATATGCATTATTAAATATCTTTGTGCTAATTAAAAATCTATGTGTATATTGCTTTATTTGGTCAAAATACATGTTTTTTTCATGCCGTATTCTACAATTTTTACTGATTGTCTTTTTTTTTTGTTTTTAATACTTCTAAATCATTTACACATTAGCAATTTTGTTTTTCGACTGCCAAACAACAGCACTTATCTGTTAATTTTTTTTTATAGATGGTCGGTTGTTCGCATGTTAAAATAAAAAAACCTAGTATGTAAAAAAACAAAACATAAAAAAAACGAACTATAATTACAAAAACCAAGTGTACATATTAAATTAATTGCACATTAAAACTAAAAAAAACATAATTTGGAATAATTTTTAATTTAATTCGTTTTTTTTTTTATTTTCCAAAAAAAATCAAATAGAATAACACTTAAAGTTTTTTTAATTATACACATTTTTTATATAAATGCCTATTTAATACAAAAAAAGCTTTTTATTTTGTATTAACAAAATTTTTTGTTTGAAATATATATTGTTTTTATATGTATGCCTATATAAAAATAGTCTATTTCATTATAAAAAACCTAAAATTGCGAACGTGGGCATTAAAAAGAAATGTCTCTGGCGCAGCAACCTTTTTAAGCCCGTCTGTATTAGGCCATGGTTATGACTATAAAAGATATTTAAGATGCATAAAAAGATAAATAAAAGGAAAAACCATAAATTGTACGTCTAGATAAAAAAATCATACATAAGGTGTAATAAAAAAAGTATATTAGTAACGGGTTGATTTCTGTATGGCGGGTATGCAGTTCTGTTACTTGTTCTTTTTTGCTCGCTTAAAATCGTCATTTTTTTACATTAATATTCTATAAGATATAAATCCGTAATTATGATCAGCAATACTATCTATAACACTATTTTTTGAAATCATCAACGTTTTCTGTCAAATATTTTCGTAATATGATTTGTGTATAACCTAATGCTTAGGTTGATCGTACAGTTTTTTATGCTTTTTTTCAAGACCGAGCTAAAATCTGGACTTTTTTAGGTTAAAAACATTGTGTCAACTTTTTAGTAGTTTAATATATTAAATACGAATATACTTAAAATTATTACTTTTTTGCAATTTTTTTATTTATTGCGATTTTTTTAATTACTCTTAATAGTTGTTTTTTAAATAGAATAGCTCTTAAAGAATTAAAAGCATGGTAAATATGCCAAATTTGCAATTTCAGGGTTTTATGGAAATATTAGCGTCTATTTAGTATTTTATAACTTACAAATTTTATTTCAAGAATAAAATACTATTTACATATTTAAAACCATTTTTAATAAAATAAAGTAATATGTTAAACAAAATTTTAAAAATTACTTTTAATATCCAATAAATAATATTTTTTTTAAAAATAAGTATTTGGAAATGGAAACATGAAATAATCCCTAATAAGGGATAGCCTAGTAGCTATTTCTTTTGGTAGACGCATAAACATAATAACGAAAATAAAAGCAAAGAATGCTAAAATTTTACCAGCAAATTTTATAGGATACATTTTATATGTAAAAATTCTTTTTTCTTAGATTTCTTTACTAGTGGTTTATTTTTAGATACTAGCTAACAAGCCATTACCTTTTTACCTATTGTATAAAGCTGTAAGATGAACGTGTTTTAGCTTTTAGTAATCGTAGATTTTTACAAGTCGGATATTATTAGCTTGTTTGCTAAGCTAAAAATTTAAAGACTAGATTTTTTGTTATTAGCTAAAACTTTTTTTTTTGAATAAATCCTACATCGGGTAAATATCTCGACCTAAGAAATGTACTTACGTATACTACTTGGATGCAGATACTATAAAATAGTATCCGTACAAATATTTGTTACAACTTGGTTTTTGGGCCATACGGATTAGAGACCTGCACGGTCCGGTTATTTACCGTCAGGACAGACCAAACTGCATTTTGTAATTGCAATACCGGCCCAAAGGTGACCGGAACAAAGTTTACAAAACCGGACCTGATGCAAAAACTTTGCGAATTTTTTTTTTTTCAAAAATATCCTTTTTTAATTTTTTAATGATCTTATAAAATTTAGAGTTGTTTACAAAAAGCAATCAAATTGCTTATATTATTACTTACGCAACCGCGCTATTAGATTTAAATGAACAAAATATGTTATATTTACCCATGAAGGGGTACTTTTTTTATCTTTACCAGTAAATATAATGAGCTATATTCACGACGTTGGTAATTAAAATATGTAGAAAACGGATTAAAGCTAATAAAAATGAACATATAATGCACATTAATGCAAGATTTTAATAAGCATATGTTTGCTGCAAACGTTACATCACATTTTATAATTATAGCACTTTACTTAAAATTGAATGTGCAAAATTTTAAATTGGTTTTTTATTCATAAGCAGTATAATTAAAAAAAAACACTTTTAACTATATTTACCTATTAAAAAAAATCAAAAAAAATTGTTTCTCGTAAAGTGATAACCGGTCCGTGCAGGTCTCTTATACGAACACAATATAAAAAGCTGAAGGCAAACGGCTTTATCCGTTTTATGTAAATTTTAAGTTAAGTTTAAGTTTACATTTTTTTACATAGTTTCTTTGTCTTTAATTATTTTATATCTATTTTAAGCTGAACAATTTGGTTAGAAAAACTAGTAATTTGTATATACAGCGTCTTTATTTGTTGGCAAAAAGCCTTTAAAGTGATTTTTCATTAAAAAAAAATGCTTTCATATGCAATTAATTATTTTCGTGACTAATTCCTGCAGTTTAAGAACAAGCAGTGATTATAACTTAATGTTAAATTAAGATACGGATGGAATTTTCCTAAACTGTCGTAAGCGTGGTGACGGACGTAAACCTCTAGGATTGAAAAGTTTTTTATAATATCTTTATATGATATTTATATTTTTTTCTTATCCTTAGACAATTTTTAAAATAGAATAAAGCAAACAGTACAAAAAAACCATAGAGCAGTTATACACTAGCATAGGGGTTACTTTCTTATTACTAGTAAAAGTTTAACATCAAAACTTTTTTGCGAAAGAGTACATCTTGCAAAAAAATGATTTGGTTATATATCATGACCAGACCTAAGAAATTTGGAAAAAATGACCAAAAAACCCAAAACCAAATCTTTTTAGTTTTTGGGGACACAAAATCAATTAATAAAAGAACTGCAGGAAAATTAAAAATATAATTATTTAATGTGTTCGTGTGTAGCAATTTTTTTTCTATTTACATATAACCTATGCCTAAAAACTGTTCAAAAAATAGACATAATCCGCAAAAAAAAACATAAAAGTTGTATAACAGTTTTCAGGATATATATATTGTGTGCTAAACAATTAAAGCAATAATACACGGCAATCTGATAAACATACGGAAATTTTTTTAGTCGTAAGATGGACAAGCGCCATGCAAAAATATATTATTTTTTGTAGTTAGTATATCTTTTTAATGCAAGCAGAAAATT
>JAQFYM010004418.1:0-15588 GCA_034694785.1 Agrenia bidenticulata | reverse complement strand
CAAAAAAAAACCTGTACTCATGTTTATATCAAAAAAAAACTGTATTTTGTTTTTTTAAATAGATTATTTGATTATGTTTTAACTCCTAAATAACGCAAAAAGCAAAAAAAAACCAATCATTTTCTAAACTGTTGTTACTAAAAAAAGGACAAAAATATCTTAAAAAGCATGTTTTAAAACTAAAAAAAAGTAAAGATGTAAATTACGTTAATTGTGTAAACGTCTCTTACGCAACTAAGTCAAAGCAAGTGCGATAACTCAATACGTAATTATTGACTTTTTATGCCTTAATTTTATTTATAAGATATTGATATTATTTCGTGTAAAAGTATTTGCAAAAATAATAAACACTTTCGTTTGCAAATTTAGAAGTAAAATGTATATTGTTTGTTTTTAAAAGTGCTTCCCATATGTGCTGACCTCATAAATTAACTTTTTTTTTTTTTGCAATATGTCTTACGCAATAAAATATATATCAGCGTTTAAAATAAAAAATGCACTTTTTTATGCATGTAATTGGTATTTAAATAAAAAAGAAACATGTATTTTTGTCGTTATCTATTCTTTTTTTTGTTGGGCGTTTTGGTTTCAGCTCGAATTCTATTTCTCTACTTTATAACAGCAAATTTTGTTATTTGATTGCAATATATATTATTTATTACGTACAGTTTTTAACGGTTTCATATTAACGACTCATGTTATTTATTCCTAATCAACCAAATTTAACCTAAGGGTTTAATTGTATTGCTGCTAAATATGGTAATTTTACATTTTATTTTATGAAAAACTGTGGATTCGAGCGTCTTTTTATTTTCAATTTATGCATATTACTAGATTTAAAACACGAGACCTGTTTTTAAAGCACAATAAAAACTATAGTATAGAGGAACATAATGTATCTACTAAACGTGAGTCTGCATTTTTTTACAACGATGAAAATCACAAAAAAAACAAGAAATATAAAAAATGTGCAATAATATGATTTAAAAATGTCATCAATTGTAATATTGTACTTACAGACAAATAATCCTTTCCAATTCGCTTTTTACGAATTTTTTTGTCATCATTATAACGTGGGAAAAACATGTTTTTTTGTAATATTTTTTTTTTGCGTAGTAAGAAACACTACAAAAATAAAAAGGAATGAAATAAAACTAACCATTGCTCAAAACTCATGGTATGTGGTAGTTTTAAATTTACGCTAATATATCAAAACATTTTTTTGGCAAATTTAATGCCATGTTTTATTGAAATTTTCAAACTGAAATATAAAAAAATTTTTGATCGTTTTGACAACAGCCAGCGTGTTTTTTAAGGTGTTAAGGTAACATTTACGGTGTTTCATGGCATGACAGTGTCTATATGCAGGGCAAATCTAAAGTCTCTACTCGTTTAGAATGCATATAACTTGCATTGTAAAAAGTATAATTTAACTATTTTGCCTGCTAAAAACTTATGTTTTAAAAAACATATTGCTACTATAGTAAATGTAAAATTTTATTTTTGTAACTTGTATGTAAAAATTTTTTTGTATATGAATATGGCGTACACAGCGGCAATGCGAGAGTACGTGACTTAAACAGCAAAAGAAAAGAAAAAAAAAAATTTGTTACAGCCTACAAAGATTAACTGGAAAAATTTTTTGACCAGCTTTAATTGCAAAAGTAAAAAAAAAATAGTAATATTTTTTTGATCGAAGCGTAATTGTCTGTTAGAAATTGTTAACAGGTTACTGTTTGAATAAGCAACAGCCGCAATATTAGTTTACTGTTTTACATCTTTATTAAAATAAAATTCATATCCACATGAAATAATGAAAATTTATTACGTACATTTTTTAAAGAAGTAAACAAACATATATTGCTTATAAATAAAAATACACCTCACTGATTATATTTTATTCAAATTCAATGACAACCTATATAAAAAAAATAAAATTAGTATAAAATAGTTACGTTTGACACTAATTAAGTAGTGAATTCAACTCGTATAATTTACATGGGCATAAGTAGACTGCAAGATTATAATGCAAATTAACACCAGGAAAACAAAATTTTGCGCAAATTATCGTGTTTTTTATTTTTTGTATACGGTACATATTAGTTAGGTAAATATTTAAATCCGTAAATTTGTTACATTGTGTACAAAAAAAATACGGCTTTTTAGATGAGCCGAAAAAAAATATTTGTCATTTTTTAAAATACCATATAAACGTAACTATTAAGTAAAAACCCCATTTTTATACAGCAAAAAAAATGTTAAATTGTACTTTCGTAGAAAAATAAAACGTTCTACTTTAAAGTCATGCGTTTGACTGTTGATGTAAAAACACTAATTTTACAATTGTCACATATCATGCAATTATTACTTTAATAAACCAATTTGGGCACATACGACGTTTACAGTGATTTTTTTTGTTTGCGCTTTTTTAATGCCATTTGTAGCGTAAATTCGTGCAGTATTTGAAAAGTTAGTTGGAGAGGATGAACATTGGCATGTTCATCACCAAGAAGGCTTAGTAAAATATAGTTATCTAAAATAAAGCTTGCTTTTAACTACATATATTAAGTTTGTATAGATATTTAAGTTTCATTGTATTAAGGATATCGTAAAATTCTATAAAACAAAAATCAAAATAAAAGAATTGCCTTATTGTATATGTTACCGGCAAAGTGTAATTGCAGCCAAAGTACTCTTTGACTATGATAGGTTCATTTTAGGACCCGAAAGCAATTTGAATGTGCCCTAAAATAAAAATTACCCAAGGCAAAGTACACTATGCTGGTTACATTTATGACCCTCAACAAAAAAAGAGTATAGTTTTGAAGCACAGAACACATTAAATAGTAGTTTTTACATATCTACTACACAAAAAAGCATCTAAAACACAAAAAAATACATTAAACAAAAAATAATCAACGATTCTATAAAAAGATAAATATAAAATACTTAAAATGTAAAAAAATTCAGATAATATATAATATCTAGTTTACTGCTTTTTACCACCTTGCTTTGTAGACACTTCTTTACAAAGGTATCTTTTATATTTTGATGCGTGAAATATGGTAATAAAAATATCTTGTCGTTTGTAAATGTGAACTTAATTTATTGCTTTTGTCACTTTCAGAACTAAAGTATATTTTAACAAAAGAAAATTTAGATTTAATATCATTACCACTCCAAATGTCAGTTATGTGACAAAAGAAACACAAATAACATGTTAAAAATAGGATTTAATATTGCATTTTGATTAAAGAAAACATTTAGACGTCATTAGATACAAAGATGCCGCAGCAACACAATACAAAAAGGCTTTTAAGATATGTTTTCAACTTATGTACACATATAGGCTATTCAATAAATTATAGCTCATTGATTAAGGCATTATAAATTCAATTGTACAAAATCATAAAAAAAGCTTTCATTTTTATAAAAACTGTTGCCTTAATATATTCCAATTTTTATGCGCAGAAAACGCCTCATCTAAAATGATTACAAAAATTTACAAGGATTTTTTTAATTTACAAAGGCATGCATTTTTTTAGCGATTGAAAAATTGATTAGATTTATGAGCCATACCCTGATGCGCACTTGCATTTATGCTGCTGAGTAGCATCAAGGTACAAAAACGACAAAAGCCCCTTTATAAAAAAAGAAAGAAATCTCATTAATTAATGCAGGGTTTTATTTTGGCATTTTATCTTGCAAATTTTATTATTTAAATTTCATGTCTTTGTTTTTTACCGTTTTTAAAATACGGAAAAAATTTTTTGTTGTTTTATAAAGGCTTTTACAAGTCCCATTTATAAAAAAAATTAGGCTAAGCCACTCCAGAAAAATAACCACAAAAATAATATATTTTTATTGTAGTTATTTTTACGAGCCATTTTCCTTGTAACTCTTTTTTATTTATTTAAACCAGTCCAACAGTTTACGTTCTTCTTATGAAAAATAAAAGCGTAGCCCAAAAGAAATATCTATGATGGGTGTTTTTAAACAAAACTATTTTTTTTATATTTTTATGCTACTAATATATTATTAATTGTATTTTTTTATACTTAAAAGTATTTCTGACTGTATTTTGCAGACAAAAAAAAATTTCCCAATAGAGTTCTTTATGGGGATTTTTACCGGGGATTCATTAGTAAAGATTTTATCATTTTAGAACAGAAAATAAATCTCACCGGTGAGAACTTCTATATAATTTTTTCTGACGATTCTTATTAAAAGAAATCTCTATCGATATTTTTGGGTACACGCCTTAAGTTAATAACTCCGAACTAGGGTCCGCCCTGAAACGGGTTAAAGTACATATGGTAATTTTACCGTACGGTAACGTACTGTACTTTTACGAACAAGCACAGTACATGTAGTTCGAGGTATTTTAGTAATAAAAAAATATTTAAAGCATAAAATAACCCTAACAACGACTTTTTAATATATTGAAGTAAAAACTTATTGTATGTTTTTAGGTAAGACCCATTTTATTTTTCCATAAAATTTTTATTATTATTTAGGGTTTGCTTTGTTACAATTGACTGTATATAGAGTGACTCTACAGTACTTATCTTTGTACAAGGTTACAGTAAAATGTAATTCGAGGTTTTTGGTTTTGTTTAAAAACAATTTGTTGCAAAAAATCAAAAAAATTATAAAAAAAAAACTATGATTCATATTAAAAATATTTTGGGCTAAGTTTATTCCATTTTTTGTTTTTTATGTAAAAGTTTGCACTTTTTCTACATTATTTTTTTTTTAAAAAGTATAGTTTTTATCAATACACAATTTAGAAGTTCGTGGCGTTTAAAAAGCTATTTAACGCACGAAAGGGCCTTCTTTGTGTTTTTAGTGATTTTTTTTATCTAAAAAATAGTGGATTGTTTTATTTTTATGTTTTTTTAAGCACTATTTAACGGTTTTTTGCTATGTACAGTAGTTACACTAAGTACCGCATAAGTACTGTACGTTACACTAGTACTGTACTGTGCAGTAACTTACGCCAGGTTACTGTACGAGGACATACACTACTCCGAACTACTATCAAAAGGCGTGTTCCTGTAACATAATCACAAAACATTTTAGCTAGGGGGTATTTAGTGTTTAGACAGAAAATAAACATAAAAACCATATTTTTAGACATCTTAAATCTTTCTATAATTTAAGAAAAAATTCATGCAAAAATTTTTATTTAGATTCTTAGATTGAAAAAAAGCATCCGCACTAAAAAAACCTATTGCATCAGGCGTAAAAAAATGTTATAGGAGAGGGCACACACATACTACCTTCTTGCTGGGTACGCCACTGGCGTGTTCTAAAAAAATATCTAAAGTATATTCTTCATATGAACTATATCTTTAGATAAATTACCTTGAAAAAAAAAACCACGAAACATAAATTATAATTTGTATATCTGCGAGCCGAAAACTATATTTTTTAAAAATTAAATTTAAAAATATACAGTAATACCTACCGTTAAGTTTTCTTTGAACACGTACATAATGATGTATAAGATACTTTTAGAACATCAAAAAATTTGTAAACAGTACAATCTATAGATTTTTTGTACATATAATTTAGATATTTTTGTAGTATTTATATATGCTTTTTATATAACATAAAATATTTGCCGTATTTATAAGTTTTACTGAGGTCATGTTTGTATACTTTTTGTTTATAAATTACAACATGCAGCTAATACAGTATAAAAAATAAAATTTCTGTCTGTTTTTATTTCTGTTTTGGGATATTCAGAGGTTTTACTGTATAGTTTCTAACAAAAGGCGTTAATCACCTAATTAAATTATATTTCTACATATTATTTAAATATAAACGTCGCTAAAGATACTTACGACAACAAAATCTGTATTTATACCAACAATTTCTTTAGATTGCACAAAAAAACGAAGTTTGCTTTGATTAACCTTAAATTTTATTTTTAAAAGACATAATAGACTATAATAGGTATGGATGAGCATAGGCAGTCACAATCTTTAGAGGAAAGAGGCATTTCAAGACAAAAGAAAAATGTAGCTCGTGTGTTTATATTGCTGATAATTATCAGCTATATACTTTTATGTTTCAAAAAACGAAAATGCTTAACCTTTCGCTAGAGCTTCCGATTATTGTTATAATAATATTGATGCCATCGTTTTTTGTTTCCACAATACATGTAATTATTGCAATAATAGAAAAAAGGACAAAAAAAAACAATAAAAAAATAAAAATAAATCTAAGTTCACCACACTATAAATGAAATCCACTCTCCGTTTGATAAATATACATAAATTACACTCATTTATTTGTGGTTCATTCTTATGCATTTAATACAGGTATTGTCACATTTAAAGTCCTCATAAAAAAAATTTGTACCACTCTTTCTTTGGTGTAAAAAAAAAACAATAAAGTTGTAGTAAAACATAATTACACATATTATAACCTTTAATTTAGTGTCTTTTTACTTAATGCTTAATGTTAGCGTAAAAAAAAATAAAAAGTCATAAATTTTTAAGAAAGAAAAAATAAAGTTAACTTTATATAGTTTCAAGTACCAAAAATTATTTATCCTAGTAATATTATACTTTCTACAAAGTAAACTTGAAAACCATAAGGTCATTTAAAAATTTTTTTTATAGACTCTTTTGCGTAGAAATATTTTACAAAAATTTAAATAACAAGTTAAATATATAAAATTATTAAAAAAGCCGTACAAAATAGCACATTTGTATCCTAGTTTAAAATACTGTTTTTTATTTTACTATTTCAGTTCTGTCGGTTAATAAATCAATTCACTGCTTCTAGAACAATTCACCAATAAAAATTAAAAAAATTACAAAAAAAAGTTATAAAATATGCACCTCGTCATATTTTTACATTTTTAATTCCTTTGTATTTTTACACTGCTAGAATGATCTTAAAACTAAGGAATTATAAATGTAGGCATGCCCATTACACTGTTTTGATTTGATGATTTGTTTTTGTTTTCTTTGACTAGAATGAAACGCATTATTACTAGAGTACAAGGGTGATATACACTTTTATTATAAGATGTTATATTATTTTCTAACGAAATTTGCACTCATTGATTTGTACTGTAATTTTTTTACTACATAAGTTTACTCTTTATATATTTTAATTGTCATTGAAGTCGCTAACATATTGTAAAAATAATTAAAACAGTATTCACAAGCATTTTAATAATGTTCTGCGGCGGTTATTTTTTTGGAAGCTCCGCTTGTCACCCTTACAGGCGCGTGTTTGTTCTTAATAACTTAGTCCAACAAAAAAAAACAAGTTATCACATTTTCAAAAGCATTTTGCACCATTCTTTGGTCTGTGCCTCATTATTATCTACTTTAGGGTTCTTTTTCTTTGAGAAGATTAAATGGGGTATATACCTTTTTAATCACCAACAAAAAACATTATTACATTTTACTTTTTGACTGGCAAATAAGTAATAAAATATATATATCTATGAAATAATATAAGAAAAGACTAAAAGAATGTATGAAAAGCGGGATAAATTTATGTAAGTGGAAATATTATAAGGCAATATAAAAGAATTAGATGCAAAGAAATACAAAATTAACAGTGGATAGTGGCCGGTGTTTTAATTTTTGACTTTTAAAAATTTATATAACTGTCTTTTAAAAAAAGTTTCAGTACATTTTCTGAAGATGATGGAGATGTACTGTATATGCCAAATGATGATAACATGGACTAGATTAATTTTAGATTTACTACTTACTGTATCCAATGCCAGTTTTAGAATACAAAAAATCCTCACAGTGACGCCACAGCATCCAAATATTTACAATTTAATAAAAAAGAGATATTAAGTATATTTTTTAATGATATAAAAGAAAAGAAAATTACCACAAAAAGAAAAAAATAGATTTAGCCCACAAAAAAAAACTACAAATCTAAATAATATCTACAAAATAAACATGTTTTAAAAAACTTTTAGTAGGTCAAACAATAAAAAGACAAAGTAGAAAAACTTAAAAACACATTTGATGATTAGCTAATAATACGAAAACGGCATTTAATTGTTTTTTGTGTAAATTTATATATATTAATATGGTCATATATCCCTTTAATAGTATATAAAAGATTGTATGGAAATATTATTTTCCATTTAGAGCTGAATGTAAATTCTTGTAATTCTTGCTTTACGAAACCATATTATTCTATATCTTAATTTGCTGCGCACTATGATTATACTTTTAAGGAAGTTTTTATATGTCAAAAAGCATTTATATGGTATCTTCAAAATACCTGTAGACACAATGTCTTATTTAAAGCAAAAAATAAGTTTATGGGTCGTGTTTTTTATCATAATCAAATGCGTTCTATACCTAAATACACGAGTACCAAGATATTGCGCTTGACCATGCGTCTTAAATATGCAGAATCATAACAAAAGGCTTATTATTTTTAAAATTAACATGAAAATATGTCTTTTTTTTCAATATTCTTCATAGGGGGTATTTGGGTTTTAAAATAGCAAATATGGAACCATGACTGCTTGAAATGATATTATTTAGATCAAAAAAATTTTACTAGGTTATTATTGAGTATTTATATTTCTGTTTTTTGGGTAGATTTGACTATTCTCCAGTAATCTTCTTTGTTTTGTTTTGCTAGAACTTGCTCTGATATCTGCGCTAAATCTTAATGTCAAAGGTTTCTGGTCTATCACTACAGTAAAACCTCTTTCATTATGTAAAGGGCTCTAAATATGGTATGCCCATATTATGGGATTATTTTCATTCGCCCTATTATGGTAAAATATGGTAAGTTCTCAAAATATTTTTCGAGATTATACGAGAAAGGGTATATTTTTATAATAATTCAGTTGTAAGAATGACCAATGTATATAGTTTTCCCGATTTTTTTTTTTTTTTTGCGCTGATAATACATGTAAAAGTACACAAAAAAACTTTTAAATCTTTTAGTAAAAACCACATAGTTTAATTATGCAACTATATAAATTTTCCCCATAATAAACATTTTCACATTCAATATAATGCAATGTGAATTTAAAAGTTAGGTTAAATTGATATAAAAATTCTAATGTTTATCTTATTGCCTTTTTGTAAATGTAAATACTAGAGAATGTTTCTTTTACAATAAATTTTTAAAAATTTATTTATGACTATGGTGTAATACACAAAAAAAAAATACTTTGAGATATTTGGCCAAAAACAGTGCTTGGTTTTTGTGCCTCTTCTGTAAAAAAAAACCGGGGTTTTTTACAGATATCTAATTTATGTATTATTTATTAAAATTATACTTATAAACAGGTAAAGCATGTAATTTGAATAAATAATGTATGCTCTAGAAGAATTTACTATTATGAGTAAGATATTTTGACATTATAAATATTATTACAGATTTTTAAAGGCTCTTATATAACCAATTTATAAAAGAATGTTAAAGAAATAAAAATAAATACATAGATCGTAACTATTAATAATTTCTAGGTAAATTGATTTTTTTTTTGTGTAAAAGGTGGTACTCGTTCTTTCACTAACAAAAATTATATGAAAAAAATATGGAGATTCATTTTCCCCATTATGGCCATTATGTATTAGGGCCATATTTTTGCGGAACCTCTGATATAAATGCCAAAGCGTACACGCATTATTCGAATATTGTATTTATTGATTGCGATATGTTTTACAAATTAGTTATTACTATTCTTGTTCAAACTAGGGTTTCCATTACCCGGGTACCCGATACCCGGGTATCCAAGGCTTCTTCTTTTTTTGTCAAATAAAAAATACTGGGGCATCAAAGTTAATACCCTGGTATTAATGTACTGCATCTTTGCAATTTTTTTTTTCAAATTGTATACATATAAAAACTTTTTTTTTGACTGCTTTTTATAATTGAAATGCGTTTGGAATAACTTTGTATTTATATTTTAGTGCAACAACCCATTACTGATAAATTTTATGTATGCGGGTTTGATTTAGCATAATAATTTAGTTTTTATTTTTTGCAATATATTTTTCTTTAAAATGCGTAGACGAACGAATCAACGGTTTTTTTTACACTAACTGCTGACATAGATCCATAATTTCAAAACGAAACTTAACCAAATAAAATAGCAATATATTAACAGTAAATCGTATAACTTTGCAAACATCACATAAAAAGAAATTTCTTTTATTTGTCAAACACCCAACATTATACAATGCAAGGAAAATACCAAAAAAAACTCTTGAAACTTAATTTATAAATAAAGCTGACCTTTCACCATAAGAAGATTTATACTGCAGTAAAGACAACTTAACATGAGCTGTCAATTTATTTTTCAAGTTTATATAGCAGTAACTCTTTTCTATAAGTTATCTGCATTCCAATTAATATGATATTTGCTTCATTTTTTTGTATTATTTCTATTACACCAATAGTAAAATTAACCAATAATTCCATCGCCTCAATCGATGCTTCTTGAGCATCTTTTCTTCAGGCAGCACGACCGACTCATTAGTCGTTTGCTCTTTAAAAAAGAATTTGATACGCTCTCTCGAACCGTTCATAAAGGCCCCTTTATATGGCATCATTGCCAACAACAGAAATTCATCTTTTTGATAACTTAGATAGTGCAGATTCTGCTGTTCATATTCGCTTAGTCCAAATATGCAAGAACAAAAAAAAGTTACGTAACACAAAGCCTCCGAATAATATATTGTTTTTCAATATATTGTTATTATACTGTAACAATATATTATTATTTCTCGTACAATATAAACAATATTTTTTACCCCATAAAATTTTTCAAAATAAAAGCTTGTTGACTTGTTCTTAGGTTTTTCCAAATCACAGGTAGTAAAAAAGTAAATTACAGTATATTAACAATGCCATTAGAAATGTTTATGTAGAGCATCGCCAGAGTCATAAGAATATTGATCCAAATAAATTATAATTATTAAATAAGTACATTTTTCTACGCCAAAATATGCCGGTTACTCTGGGCAGGTGTTTTTTTAAATATTATGTAGTTACTATATTTAAACTATTTCCTATCTTCTATTTCCGAAACACGTCTCAAGCTTCTTACCAATTTGAAACATCAAGTATCATATACTAGTAATAGACTTTCATTTTTATCCAGGGTAATCATTTACTCAAAATTTATTAGAAAAAAATAAAAAATATAATTTGAATTTCGGGATTTATATTGTTCAAATCATATTTATATTGAACAATATATTATTGTTGGGTATATTTTTTACAATACAATACACAATACATAAGGATGTAAATGAACTTTCCCATTCCCAATTTTCCCTAGTTTTAGACCGGGAAAATTAGGAAAGGAAAATCGGGAAGGGAAATTGGGAATTTAAATTTATTTAAGTCTGTTTTTTATTTTATATAGTTTTTTATAATGTTTTATTTTACCCTTTTATATATAGAGACAAAACTTCAATCGCGTTTAACTTTTTTACACATAAGTTTGAAGTATGTAACAAAATTGCAAGAATGGTAAGTTAAGTTAAGAGATGTCATCAATTATTTATCTCCAGACGTTACAAAGATAAAAGAGCATAACAAAAAGTCAAATAAAAACTAAGCAAGTTATAAAAAGTCAAGTTTAATTATGCGCAAAATAATAATATTTCGTGTTTTTAAACGACTAGGGTTGTACAGCAAACATTTAAACCCCTAATTTTTGTATCATATAAACCGAAAATATTTTTAAATGTATTTTGACCATTCATATATGGCCTTTGTTTATTTTCCTGTTTCCTTTTGCCCTTTTTATACCAATAAAGCTTTTTCTTAATTTTACTTATTTATGTACAAAGATAGTTTCAATATCATCTAATACATAGTTTGTAACATGATTGTAAAGTAAAAAGACGAATATTTAAAACAATTTTTTGATTCTATAGCATTAAATTAATATGGAATAATGTGATAATTGCTATAGTCTTTTAGAAACATGTCTCCATAATGACAAAAAAAAAATCATTAAATCAAATAAAAGTTGAAATATAAATAAATATCATACTATCATACTAACATAATTAAAATAATTAATGTAAGCTATTAATAGTTTTAGATAATAAAAAAAAATTAATTTTATTAGTAACACACACCCACGTAAACATATTTTTGTAGAATAACTTCAAATCCTAAATCTTTTTAAGGTAAAAAACTTTTGGCTGTTTATTACAATAGCCATTTAAAGTATAGATCTAAGTATAAGCTACGTTTAAGTAAATGTAGTTAAATTCATTTTTTGAAAAAGTTATATAATATGTAATCTAGAAACATTTTATGGCTAAGTGTTGACTATCTCATCATAAAAAAATGCACTACCCTGTCCTATATTTAATTATTTTCTTTTTATCTCCCATCATTCTACAAATTTCTCAAAATTCCCAATTTTTCCAAAATTTCACATTTTTCCTTGATTATTCCCAATTTTCCCATCTTTTAAATAAGTTCCTAATTTTTTACAGCCCTCATCGTTAATAATAAAAATATTCTTATACATTATCGGTTGAAATTTAAGTCAATGTTTGCGTAAAATTTATACTTTACTAAATTTTCATACATACAAGTACCTATTTATAGTAAAGATACTGTAAATACTAAAAAATAAAAAATATAAAGTTTTTTTCCTTATCAATGTTAAAAATTTCATTTTTCCACAAAAAATTAAAGAAACTTCAAATCTTTGGATATCCAACATTAACTTAGTAAGATATGCTACTTTAAAGTTTGTTAATTGTGTAAACTGCATATTATACTACCTTTTGCTAAGTGAATTTCGGTTACGACTGTAGTGCATAAATTAAAAAATTTTAATTATTTTCTTAGTTATAGAAAACAATTATGAAACGGTTTATGAGCCAATTATTAGAGACGATTTTTGAGATGGAAAACACAGTATGATTTTTGTATGCAATTGTATCCATCCTTCTATTTTATTAGACCCTATAATTCTAGAGAAATAAATTTTATTTATTGATATAAATATTGACCTATATGTCCACCAAGAATATCAATTGATATACCAGTTCTTTTATACTGACAAATGTCTTAATTACAAAAAAGGATCTTTCGACTTCACAAGATGTTATAGGTGAGTAATTAAATATTCTTTCTTCTGGCTGACACCGCAGCGCATAATTCTTTTAAAAAGAACGATAATCTGAACTGCATGCCTTAATATCTTTCCACCGTGTTATTTGATTATTGTCTTCTAATTTAGCATCCGCTGATTAAATTATAGTAACACCTTCCTGTACTGAAATGGTTTTGATTCAAGTTTGGTATTTTTATCTGCAATAAATTTATATTTCTTTTGCAAAAAAAACTATGACTCATTGGCTTTGATAAAAATACTGCCTAGAATTCTCATAGTAGTGGTTTCTTATTATTTAATGTTCGAATAAAAGAAACAATACTTTAAAAATTTTCGTGTAGCCATTTAATGAATTTCAACCATGTCCCTATCTAGTTGAAACTGGAAAAGACGGTATAAGCAAATTTGTAATTCTTTAAAAATACTTTGTGTTCGTGCTGTTATATTTAAAGTATTTTTTGAGGTCAAAATCAATTGATTAAATTCTGGGCATTTACTTCTTATTGTTGCGGCTTAATTTTGTAGCCCATGCGCTGTGCAAGTTATATGCTTAAACGCTGGAAAAATGATTTTTAGAAGTTCTCCTGATTTAAAATAAAAGACTGCCCCGTCAGTAATTAACAACTTGAAATTTTTGTACCCAGTAAAATTGGAAACAATTTTTCCATTTTAAAATTCATGACATCTTTTATTTTTGTACCGGTTACTGTTTATAGTTCTTAATTCAACATATCCGATTTTCCCAGTAAGTTTTTTGTCAATTCACCAATTATAATGTATAGAATTTTACGTCACATTATGTCTGGACTTTCATCATACATTATATAGAAATTTTTATTAAAGTAATATTCGGTTATTTTATTTTTTTTTTCTTAAAAAATTTCTGGTAAAATCGATTTAGTATAATATGTTTTTAGTGAAATAATCTTTGAGGTATATTTTTCTACGAAGTAAGTAAATTTAGGCAATCCTATTTTATAAAGCGGAGTATCATTATTTATTATCCAAATGGGTAAACCTATGTTAAATTCATAATATTTAATTCATTTGACAGTTGGTGTCTCATGCTTCGCTTGTTGTCTCAAAATATGTGTTTCTTGACAAAAGTGGGTTTTGAATCGTCCTTACTCCCTGTTTTTTATTATATTTATATTTCTGATTCCATATAATGAGTTCACAGCGTTCAACATCAAATAAGGAAAGGACATCCTTTGTAGCGTGATAAAGCGAATCAATTATACCGCTGTCATTAGAGGTTGAATGGTTTACTTCTCTTTGTACGTCTTTCTTTTTTTTTCACCTGTTATTCCGTTGTATCTTCATTCATTTCTATTCTGAACATCGTAATTTCATCTGTACCTGCATTACTCACAATTTTAATACAGTCTTTAAAAATATTTACTCTACTTTCTGTTTTCTTGCCATCTTCTAAGTATTAGCGTGTGTGCTATTTTACAGGTTTTTGAATTTTAGGGGCATACAAAATGCATACCCAAAATAGTATTCAGCATACAAAATAGCTATAAAGTATAGATATCAGTACAATTATAAGTTGATCTTAAATTTAATTATATATGAAAATTATAAGAATAAAAATTATGGTATCCGCATACCAAAATTTTGTCTCTACCAATTATTTATGGATAAAATACCATGAACACAAATAAATTTAAACTTTTGTTTGTAATTTGAATCTAAATTGTTAAGCCTAAAATAAAAATCAATGTTTGATGTGGTTTTGGTAGACCGACAGGACTACAAAGAACACGAACAGATTTATTTAATATGTAAAGCAAAATATGAAGGTGCCAACTTACGAAAAAAGGCATAAAAATAAAATGAAATAGAGAAATTTAAAAACGATATTTTTTTTGTACTAAAAGGCCAAAAAATATGTCATGAGACAAGTATTTATAAAAACGAAAATCAGATATAACTTAACGATAGACTTTTTTAGTTATAATGTCGTAATAGGATAGAAAAAAATACGAGCATTATAAGTTATACTAAAACATCATTTAGTATTAATATCATAAATTTGCAGACGTTTGTTTTGTAAAATGGGTAAAAATACATTTATGGCATTACTTTAAGTACTTTTATTGTATATAAGTGTAGCTAAAATCGTTCTGACTTGGTCATTAAAACTTTTTATATAAAAAAACACTAGAAACTTGCGCTAATACAACGAATTACAAGTTTTAACTTGTAATATATATTACAAAATATATACTAGGATTTTTTTATACTCTGTTTAAGTTATAAGCCGAAAATTTCGTATAAATCAGAAGAAAAGTAATTTTTTCACCTTAATATAACAGTTTGCTATGTTTAACAAATATGTCGACAAGTATATGTAATCTGCCTGTATTTCGTATGAACACTTGCCAAGACACTTCGCGTCATTTGGTTATTTTTTATGGATATTTTATATTTTGCACGCGTAAAATGTAAAAGCTCAATTTATATGAATTGTAATG
>JAQFYM010004417.1:0-15594 GCA_034694785.1 Agrenia bidenticulata | reverse complement strand
AATTTAGATTCGTGGTATTTTTGGAGTTCTCTCATAATTTTAAAAAAATAAATTACTTAAATATATTTATTCTAATTGACATATGTTCTAAATCGACTTGAATGTATTAATAAATTACATTAAAAGAATATTCGTATCAATAAAAAAATTAAATCACATTTACAGGAAATAACACAGTTTTATATTTTATATTGCATTGCAAAACTACGAAACAAAAAATTAAATAAAAATATAGTCTACTACCGATGTACTCTAATAGAAAACAAAACTTTTAGTGCTGCACATATTTTATTATGTGTGGTTTGTGTATTACTATACCCCTTTGCAAACTTAAATGGACACATGTTAAACCTCATCAGCAGTGGTGCAAAGTTTTTGATTAGATGTTTGAACATTGTCCAGATCGTTCATTTCTACAAGGGTTATCGGTAAGAAAAAAGATAGAAAATCAAGAAATTTATAATGTAAATGACAAAAAATGATACATATAATTGACCTTGCTTTTAATACGAATTAATCCGATTAAACATAGACGAACTAAAAAAAATGCAAGTCCACGTTAATCAGCCATATTATATGTTCAAAATAACGATATTTTAAACATACTCTGGTAACATTATAGATCAATTTAATGTTTTACGATGTGTTTGGTTGTTTTTATACATATTACCGAAGTTGCGAAACTTGTAGTCAAGAAAAGACATTTAAAATAGCCAAATTGTCTGCGGATATAAAATGAGCATTTTTGCAAGTTATTCAAGCAATTAAAAAATATTGCATCATATCAGAGACTATTTGGAAAAAAATTAAATCCATGTGTAAATATATGATAAAAAAACAAAGTCATGTTTTTATTTTTAAATGCAAACAAAAAACAAGAAA
Organism: Agrenia bidenticulata; assembly: GCA_034694785.1. Classification (NCBI taxonomy): domain Eukaryota; kingdom Metazoa; phylum Arthropoda; class Collembola; order Entomobryomorpha; family Isotomidae; genus Agrenia; species Agrenia bidenticulata. Next base: position 14,712 of record JAQFYM010004417.1, on the reverse strand, counting down.
GAATACAACAGTAAATTATAATGCTTTAAGAAAGCATATATAATACGTATAAAACAACCATACAAACAAATGGTATACTCAGTTCTATTCATAGACAAATAAAAATATTGCCAAACAAATATATATTGTTTGGCTATTTTCAGTGTGCGAATATGAAGGTTTTGTTTGTTAGAATAGTTTTTTTTCGGCAGAAAAGAAGTTTTTTTTCAAGAAAAAAATACTCTGTAATTGTTTTACTGTGTCTTTAAGTAAATTTTCGACTACAAAATAGCATACTTCTTCCCTTCATTGTTTGAAAATTCTTGAGTCAGTAGTTTTTTTTACGCCGAGCTGTTAAATAGTTTTTATTTGCGCTTTACTAAGAAATTACATGTTAATAAGATGTTTTGCGATATTTAATGTTCTTTTTGTTACAAAATGATATACATATTGTTGACGATCATTATAAATATGGCATTTTTTTGTTGACCTAATTTTATTTCTTAACAAATGTGGTTGGTTTACTATAAACGACTATTTTTTAAAAAATACAAAAGCAGCAATTTTGTTATTTATATCAACTGTCCAAGTTGCTAGAAAAGTTTAAGACGAAATAACATAAATACAGGCCTACTTAACTATGTTCATTTAGTCTTAAATCAAGTGTATAAACGTTTTCTTAGATTTACATCAGTGTACGTAGGATTCGATATATAAACGGCAAAAAAAGCCTAAATTGTACAACTTTTGTGCCTAATGCATCAAAGAAAAGGGGCGAACTAAAACTGCTTATGTGATCATGTTTGTTATTGTGTAATATGCATTTGCCTATTTTTAATTAATTTAGGCATCGGTTTTGTATGAATTTATTCTATTATTAACTACTTAATTATTAAGCACTTGATAAATTTTAAGCCCAAATCAAAAAACTTATTTCTTCATTATATTTCCTTCCAAGTAAAATACAAAAGCGAAAAAAAAACAATAAAAATGGCATACAATTCTTATAAAAAAAAATTTTATTTTTAACAGACACATTCTAGATAGCATGGATAATACAGACAATATTTAGATGAATGTGTCAAACATCGCATGAATTTACTTGCAAATTCTATAATCTTAGTATCACCTGCTACATAGCCCGATATTTTATTGATAATGCCGAGTAGACGTCAAACAAATCTGAATTTGTTCTAAGGATGCATCTTACGATAGATTTTGTTATATTAAGTAAAGTTCAAAAACACAAAATACAACGAAACTAGAGAAAAAAAAATTCTAAAAGGGGCACAGTTTTTCTGAAACTTGATGGACAGAATTTATATTCGTGTCAAAACATACTGAACTAATTTCTGGAGCATATGAAATGGTTGAATAATAGTTGCGTATATTGACCCAAAAACCGGGGCTTTAAGTATACGTTTGTAGTTTAAATACGGGCAAAAGACGTAAAGTAAAAAATAAATGCTTTTGATAGGGTTTTAAGACTGTTTACGCAATATCACAAAAAATTTTTTTCCGACTAATTTATTGTAGTAGCATTCATATTCTTTTTGCAGCGCCTATATTTTTTTATGACATCAAATGGTTCTTTTTACATACCACTGTATGCAAATATCGCTACGTAAAAGTTACAGTACAGGATAAAGAAACACTAGCAAGATCTCCCGTAACAAACAGAGGCTCCTAGGACAACCGAGTTCTGCTCTGTATGAATACCATATGCTAAATTATTTGTAAACCCGGTGCCTTGTTGTTGCACACAAGGGGTGACATTGAATAAATTCCCCAAGAAACATGTTTGATAATGAGATAGACGACGTGATAAAAATAAACATGAAATATAGGCAGTAAATTTATTAGCTAAAATACATGTAAATTTTTTAGATACATATTAGAATACATAGTTTCTACAATGAAACAAAAAGAATACTTATAATAATCCAGCAGACAATTTGTTGCGAAAATAATGTTAGAATGCGCATTTTCGAGTCATATTTTATATGCCGACAAGCATATGGTAAATAAAATAATTTACAACAAAAAAATTCAAAGAAACTTTTCAAGGCTATCATTGCATAGAAACTTTGTTTGTGTAAGATACATTATATGCATACTTAGCCGCTTATTATATTTTTCCAAAGTTTTAATGACAAGTATTTATATGCTATTTATACGAGCAAAAAAAGTGTTTTATATTGGCATGAACCAATGGCACCGTAAGTCTCTCCTTATGCACAGCCCTACTTTTGACTGAAGTTTCGTTCATTAGGCAAAAAAAAATGCGAATATAATTTTTTTTTTTAAAAAAAAAATACAATTTTACTGGAAATATTAATTACCATGGTTCAATATAGGTAATTTAAAATTTCCTATCAGGTAGCCATGATGGTAAAATTTACGATCAAGAAAACAAGATTAGCTACTAGCAACAAAAAAAAACACATGCATAAAAAATCTTTGCATAAAAAATCTGTTTTCAGCATAAAAATTTGGCTTGAAAATGCATAGAAATATCTTTATCAGCAAAAAAAAAAACATATGAACTGCAAGGTTTGGACTTTTTGGAGCACGATATGAATTAATTCAAAGAGAGAGCTAAAACCGATGCCAGAAAAAACCCCACACCTAAACTTCAAACTCACATTTTTTGAGTAATTTTAGTAACTAGAAAAAAAATGTATTTTTGGAGTAACTTCAGCTCACTTCGTAATAAAAACATGTTTTATGACAAAAACTTTACAATGTTAATTAAAAACACAAAATTACAGATTACAAAAAATTAAAATTTATCATAATGCATTTTTCCTGTCGTGATTTCAGATTTAACACTGTATAAAATGCATATTTTATACAGTAAAGTTAAATAAATTTGTCTGGTACTGATTGAAACCTGGCAATTTTCATCACTCGATACGAAATTGCTTACTGATAACATTGCGCATGCATAGTTTGTTTTACTTTGGGTAAAACACGTTTATCAATAATAAACTGCATTGCCAATTAGATACCAAATATAATCTATAATTTTTGAAAAAAATAATTTGCAGTATATTAAAATATAAATTGTCATGGGTAAATAAAAATTGTAATTTAAAAAGAAACGAATATAAAAAAAATGTTTGACTACACTGAACCCAGTTGAATAGCTACGATGCCCTTGATAGTCTAGTTTACGAGTAAAAGTGAGGACGGTTTAAGCGTTATAACATAACTTTCGATATATGGATTTTCGTTTCAAGCCGTAAAAGCTATACAAAATTATACAGAATGGTCTGAAAAATACATATTTATAGCATGCGCACTATTTTGAAAATAAAACAATTTTATTATGTCAAAAGCCCGAATGTTAGCATTCTTTGTTTTTAAAAGCGTAAATGTATTTGTTATTGGCAATGTATACTTTTAGGCAATGTATACTTTTAGGCAAAGTATACTTTCGGGAAAAGTAGATTTTTACTAGGTAATGTTCCGTTTTAGAAAATCAAAAAATTGCTTTTGGGTTCTAAGATGGAATATTGCCTAAAAATACCGATGAGTCCAAAATACCCAATCCCAAAATACCCAATCCCACAATACTCAAATCCACAATACCCAATATTTTGTTTACCCCTTTAATGTCAGATTTTTATACATCGAAAGTCAGAACGGATTAAAGATCCCAATTTATAAAACATATATATTGGTAAATTTATAGTTAAGATAGAAACGGTGTTTAAAAACAAAAATTTGACAGTTCAAGCTTTGATGCTCACTGTCTCACTTATAAAACTATTACTTTTGTAGTTATGCACTGCTTTGGTCACCCAAATCATCTCGCAGAAATCAGCAAAATAAAATTAAAAGAAATTCTAAAACGAAATATTGCAAAATCATCAAGAAAACCAGTTATTATTATCTTAAATGCAGCCGTGCTGGGTACAAGCTTGTTCAACGCATGAATAAGAGAAATAATGTATAGGATTCACAGTTACGAAAACATGAAAGCAATAAATACAGATGTAAATCTACAGTATTTAACAACAAGGTTATATTATCTGACGAGAATTTAACCAAACAGTATTTTTTCTTCATTCAAATCAATTATAATGTATTCAGAAGTTAAAGAAGAAAAAATAATAATAGGGAGTTTGCTGATAAATATAGAGCAGGCACGTAGCCAGAAATCATCAATTTACAAAAAATGGGGGCCCGAACTTATTTTTGTATACAAAATGAGACGTCTTTTACAAACAAAACTTGTAAAAAGAAGTATATGCACTTTCACCTAACATAGAAGATTCAGAGAGACAAAAATAAAACTATATATACTCTTAAAATAAATTATAAACATATATTTTGCAAAAAAGGTACAAAAGAGTCGCTGTTAGTTACAAGATTGCTCCTTCTCATCATGCCTGATAGAGAGACGCATCGGTCATAAATAAACACTAAAAAAGTAATGAATGGGTTTTCAAATCATCTTCAACTAAATTAAAACGGTTTTATTTGATACATGGACATATATAATGGACAATAATTTTTGAAACGTCGTATTTTTATACATGGAACTAATGAACAATTATATACTATAATTTTTTTGATAAATTAGGAATAATTTAATATTATACGGCATTGTTTTTTTTCCCAAAAAAAAAATCCAATTTGATTTTGTACGCGCAGTGTGTAAGTCTTTGTCAATTGTTTTTTTTTCAGGCGCAAATATAAAAGGATGTTTCATTTATTACGGACAGGCAATAGTAAACAAATTAAGTAGTTAAAGCCTTAGAGAATGTATTTGACATAAAAAAAGATTTTGCGTTTTGTAGGAGTTAATTTTCCTCTGTCACTAGTTCCTGTGCAATCATTTGAGTGTTGCTGGAATCACTTATTAGATTTGTGGGTTAGCGATGATACACTTGACAAAAATTTTTTTGTTATTTTAAGGAACCGGATCTGCAACACGCGGCCTCTGTTCGCAAGGATAGTCTGTCATGAATTATTATAAATTTGGAGGCAGGACAAACAATTCAGTCAAAGGATGGCACTCAAAACTAAACAAGGCTATATACCGAACACGCGTGGGCCTTTCTGTTAACGTTATTATTACAGGAAATACATGGTAGCAACTAGGTAATTAAAAAAGATTAATTTATAGAGGAAAAAAATACAAAAGACCAAGAGTTTACATTGAACAATATACTAAGTTGCAACGATGTAGGGACAACTACAAACGGGGAATTAAAAGTATAAAAAATTTTTTTTTATAGATAAAACGCTAACTAAACAATCAATTTAATAATAAATTATATTTATGCGCTATCCGATCGATTTTTCTGTCATAATTTTAAATTTGTTATAATGCTAAGATTAGGGCTTGTAATTCGTTATGAGCTGCTAGTTTATAAATGATGTAAAAAGTTATGAAAAGTAACACACACAATAAAAGGTAAAAAGCCAAATTAGGGAAGTCGGTTACGCTTAGTTTTTGCGATTTTATCAGGCTTTATCGGTTGTTTTGTCGTATAAAGCATACTAAAACCAGATTTCTAGATTAAGCACACAAATATTCAAAATCAGCAAATGTGTTGTGCATTTTTTTCAACAGTTTGTAACACCAATCTATACCATAACCGCTAGTTGTTACCTATTATAAATAACATATACCAATACGTAATTTTACTACTACGACCATGTGTTATTTCACAGTCCTATGATTTCCTTATAGGAATTTTCTTTTAAGACAAATTAAGTAGAGTAAATACTTACCAAATGAGATTTAATTGCTCATAAAGGCGCTCCCTTAGAAACAAAATGTATTGTGGGTTTTTACCATTGGAACATATAGAGAAAAAACACTAAACTTTTATCTTTGGAGAAATCCTATAGAGTTTTCATAGGGTTTGTCAAATTGAATATGCCTTACAAATGATAGCAGATACTAGTATTAAAAGCTTAGTATATGGGATATGTTGTTTTAGAAAAATAGTAATACTACTACAGAAAAATAGTAAAACTACTAAAAACAATGCATAAGATAAATAGAGGTAACTTTACAAATATGCAGTCCTTGGCGTATTGTTGGGCACGATATAATGTTCTTATATGGGCAAAAAAATAAAAATTTAACAACATGTACTAACAACAAAATCTTATTTCGTATATATCTAGTTTTTTCGCCACATAATATAAGATCAAGTTATTGTTGATTTCCATAATTTTGTCGTCGCATAATTATGTGTTTATGGTTGTAAATTAAATTATATGGGCATATTTTTGTATATGTTATGTCTTTAACCCCATTCAATGGCACGAAAAAACTTTTCATGGTAGAAGATCATGCCTGAAAAGCATTTTAATACCATTGCGTAAGAAGTAAACAATCGCAGAGCAAAACGTACAAAGACGAATTTACACCTTTGTGGTTAGTTTATAAAACAATAGTATCTTTTAAAGCTGTATGAACCAGTTTGAAATATCTTAAATCTTGTTAAAATGTTCCATTAGGAAATATGAATTTTGAAACGAGCAAGATAAGCGTAAATATATAAAAACAAATGCGATTATATATTTTTTGTCAATCCAAGTGCCTTAAAGTTTAAGAAAGCACAAGGTAACAGTTTGAATACGAATTTTGCACCATAGCAAGCGACGTTTTGTATAGATTCAAAGTGATTAATGTTTAATATGCCTGGATAGTCTGTAAGATTATAGAAGAGAAAGTTTTTTTCTAGGGTCTATATATGGGCAATGCAAGTTGTAAATAAACTACCAACTCTGTTTTTTATCGTTAATCTGTCTTCAAAACCAATTTACAAATGAAAATAAAGAATTTTTATGTGATTTGTCAAAACTGAAGTCAAAAAAAAACGACATTTAGTTTAAATAAAAAAACCACGATATAATGTGTATCATGTTACTTGTTTTGTCGTGAATTATTAGACTGCAATTATTAAATTAAATGGCATTTGTAATTTAATGGGCAGTACGCCCATATAATCGCCTAGTACTGTTAACCATTTTTATCATATATAGAATGCTTTGTGTGCAAATATACTACATTTTTTACATTTATCTTAAAGTACCAATTATATTGGAAAAACATATGATATTCTATACAAAGTAGAGCAAACCTGAACAACATAAACCCCTAAATAAATATTCTAAGCACAAAAATTCCTAGCTTAAAAAAATAAATGCCTAGATAACCAAGGGTCTTATATAACCATAAAATTTAATTTAAACGCAAAACATTGCATTTCGCCTATTGATAATAAGGAAGAGTCCAAACTTACTATGGTGGCCCCTTATATAGTAGTACTTTTAACTGTCATTTGCATCAATAAATGTATTTAAAACAAAAATAATGCATATAAATATTTAAATCTTACGAATACTATATATTAACAGTACATTTAATTATACCTCTCTTATTTTTACCTCTCTTATTTTCACCTTTTAAAAACCGATTTTGGGTATTTTGGATGCGCATATTTTAACACTCAACCAAAAATATACTTTGCTGGTAACATGTACGACAAAATCATTAAAATTTACTAAAAGAGATTTTGATATGTTTCTGTATTTTACGACAAGGCGTATCTTTTATTGCGATTGTACAGCGAAATTTGCAGTTTCTACCAATTTTGTACAAAGCACGTAGCAGTAAAAATGGTTCCGATTCTTAAATCAGCAGGAATTTGTTTTTTACTTATAGTTATATATTATAAGTTCTACCGATAAATTTATGGAATACGGTACGTTACGCGCAACTATATTTTATATCGATGCGCAAAGTAAAATAAAATATGTTAAAAACGACGCAACAAATACAAAAGAGAAAAAATGTTAAAGCGTATATGTTATATTGAAGGTGGTGCAAAAAAGCATGTACGGTACGTTAATACAAAATTTCGATGAATTTTTGCATGAACCCCGTGTATATAAGGTCTTTAAACTATTTTTAGGATGACAAATTGCGATAAAAACTATCATGTTACAGCTTTTGAGCCTATACCGGCTTAAAAAAAAAATGTTTTTAGAAAAAATTAGTAAAGCCCAAGAAGCCTTTTAAACAAATTTGTTGGCGAACTAGAATGCGCTTAAAGTGTTCGATAGGCGAGTGAAAACAAAAAACTTCGGATGTTCGATAAGGGGTTCTAAAACTAAAATTTAACATTCCCCTACCCCTAGGAAAACACGATTTCTATTTTATTTGGGGAAATCTTATAGCTTCGCGTATTTTTCATCATGTAAAAATAGTGCAAACAAAAAGAACATGTGCATGTAAAACACATTTAACTAGTTGTAAATTGCAAAAAATAAAATTATTGCATATAGGCACTGATAGCACAGTTTTTTGTAATTAATTTGTGGTATAACAAAAGATATACATATGTAATGCTGGCAATTAAATACGGTAAAATGATTTTAAATATGTTGTTTTATATGCTGTTTTTTTAACGAATGGTTTTTAGATGTATATTTATACAAAAAACTGTTTAAACTACCTTTTTATTTTATATACATAATAAATGAACTATTAACATATACCACTTTTCTTTTTAATTGGATATGTTTTTATTGACTATGAATCGTAATGTAATGCAGTATTCGATTTAAATATTTATTGTTAAATCGTCAAAATACTGAAAAAAAATTTCGGCCCTGTGTTTTTCTGGGCTAAGAAATCTTAATTCCAGGGATTTATGTTGAAATTATAAACCTCCGATGTATTAAAAAATCGGCAATTGTCCGAAAAAATCCCATGGTTCTTGTTTCTCGAAAATAAATATTATGTTTGATTCAGAACTTTACTGTTGAGCACTAACGTAGGCAGGATTTTTTTATGGGGAGGGGGTTTAGAGCGTTTAGTTGACAAAACATCTAATCCGACGACAATTTAACTTTTTCTTTTTTTTTAAAACATATTTATAAAATATTTAAAATAATGTTTTGCGTACATATTTCTCCCCTAAATAAGGACCCCCTTTTCATTCAGGCGCATGAATTTTATCTGAAGGGAAGGTTTTGCTTCCCTTTCGTCTTCTAAATACGCCAAATCCGTGTTAAAATACATCCTTCACAACGTTTTATTATATGCTGTTCTGTTATTAGTACAAAACAGAAATTATAATTATAGAATACAATAATATACTTAAATTTATATATATAGGTATATACTTTCATTTATTTTGATAACAGTGTAATCTTTACAATACATATTCTTAAAAGTGTATTTTTTTTAATATTTTGATTTTTTAATATTAACTGATTGTTCAAAGCAGATAATCAACTATTTTTTTTTTGCTGTTTTATAATCGATCCTCCTTATCATTTATCATTTTTTTTTATTTTAAACATATTTAGCTCTTCATTTATTTATTTCAACCTATTTGCTGTTTTTTTTTACGGTGGATTGTCATTGTTTGTTATCTTTCAACAGTGTATTTGTTCCGATAGTGTCAATTGCGTTTTCTGGTATTATACATCTTTCTTTATATACTTTTGATAGAAAATAGCATTTTATTTTCATTTACTGTTCGATTAACCACTTTTTTCACCTTGTTACAATGTCATCTATTCACGATTTAAAATGAATATTTATATTTCGATCTCAGATCTTCCCCTGTTTCACGTAACTTTGGTTTCAGTGCTCTTGTCTTTCAGTGCTTAGATAGTATAAATCCCTCATGTCGTTTTTTTCCATAAATTTTTATATGTCTCGGAAATGTGCAATTGAATTATTTACAGTGCATTCTTGCTACTAAACTCTGTTACTCGCATATTTATTATTCCATCATTTTGGCATAGCTGTGTTTGTGTACCCCGTACACTGTTTGGGTACTTCCTAAATACATTAATAAAAATAAGGTAAAAGTGTAGATATCCCCCCAAAAATTAGGCGTACACAAAATGACCCTACTAAAGGTTGTAAAAAAAATAAGTATAGATTTATAGAAGTATATAGGCTGGTCCGAGAAATTCTAATATATTAGATTTTAATAAAAAAAAGTGCCATAAAATGCATTAAAAATACAATTGTCATGCTAAAACTACAGACATCTGCTCATGAAACAATTGTTCCCATTTTACATATTTCCTCGCTTTGCTTGTTTAAGTTTTATTGCATTTGATGTTCTAATATATGTAGTAATTAAAATATATTAGAAATGCCCAAAATTGCGTCCGAATAAATTATTATATTATAAAAACTTATTGCATTGACATTTTCTAATATGTCGTGAGCCGTACTGTATAGTCTCGATAAAAATTCCTTAAGAATTTTTTAAAAAAAATAGAAAAGTTACAAATAAAAGTCTCGATAATAAATCCACCTAATTTTTAAAAAAAAAAAAAAAATGTACAATAATTGATTTTATTTTGTTAAATAATTATCAATATCGATTTTGGCTGCCGCAAGAACAAACTATTAATTTTTCACTGATCCTTGATATACTTATTTCTACCCATTTTTACATATTTTTATTGCCTGGATATACAGCTTTACCTTTAATAACACTTTCCTTATGTAACCATAATACAAATTGCTCCTTTATATGTCCTTTAAATGATAAATTCACGCTTACATCTAATTGCAACAAATCTGTATATTTTGGGGGTAAAAAAAATGCAATATAGTTCTTGTGCAGTAGCAACTGTACTATTTTGGGTTCTCTATAAACTAAGAAATTATCCAGAAATAGGATCCTTTTATTTTTGCTATGTGGCAATAACTCAATATACTTTTTCATGCAATCTCTATTCATCTAAGCGTCTCCTTGGCATAGGTCATTTACTATATTCCGTTTTTTTTATTAATTTCTTATTTCGGTTTTTTCCTTTAAAAGTATCATCGGAGAGACAAATTAGCCATTTGCTGACATGTTAAAAATAACAGTTAATCAACTTTTGGAGGCGGCCTTTGAGAATCGATTTTTTTTTCTTCCGCCTTTTGCTCAATGGTCTCTCGAGGGAGAGATCAAATACTACACTGGTTTCATCTATATGCAAAATGTCGCTTTAAAATATCGTGTTTTTTCTTATTACATCGCATAGGTCTTCTTGAATATTCCTTATCAAATCTTCATTAATTAACAATTCATTTCTTGTTGAGCTACTTTTGCGAAACATAAATTCCGTTCTTTTGTTTTGAAACTTTTTTTCTAACAACTCGTAAATTTGGGGTTTTATATATGCAATTTTTTATCATCTTCGGAACATCACTGTGTCTTTTCTTCATTTTTTTCAACTTCACGTTTTTATAAGATCTCCAGTATTTTTTTTTCGCAATCTAAGTCTGTAGCTTGGTGAACCTTTTTTTTTCTTCATTTTTTTTTCAAAGATTTTACAGGCTTTACTTTAAATAAATTTTTAATCAATAGGTAAACAATCAGCTCTAAAATCTAATATTCGGCCAAAATGAATGTCTTCGAGCCACGGATATAGTGGTTTGCGGCCACTTCCGAATCTTATTGTCATATCAGGACTACAATTTTTTTTTTGTAGCCAAGATCCATTTTCTAACATTTCGGGATTGATATTCTTTTTTAAAGCAAATTCGGTAGTGGTATCGTTAGACTTGTGATATTTAGCAAAATATTTTTTTTTTTTTGTTTTAGTAACGTATTGCTCTCTCATTGGGCTTGTGGATTCTCACTCATTTGAGGGAGTTGGGTTGTAAAATTTAAAAAACAGAATTTTTAGTCTCGAAAATTAGTTTTATTAATTTAATTGCCCCGGCTTATTATCGAGACTATACGGTATTAGATTTTTATAATATATTATTTTATCCCTTATGACTGAGAAGAAAAATTGGAACGCACAAGCAACAAGAAGAGTAATTAAAAAAAGGCATGAAATCTTATGAATGAGAAATTTATAGCTGCAACGAAAAATCCAAAAAAGCAACAAAGCCAGTGGAAAGAGATAGCTGCTCTCTAATGAAGATGCAGATGCTTACCAAAAGGTGAAATCCAAATGTAAAAAATTGGTCTCTGTTGTCCGCATGCACATAGCCGAGGCAAATAAATCCGGGGCAGGGCAAGAAAATGGATATATTGGGAGGATATGGAAAACAAGATACTATCATTCTTTGAGTTACACCCATGTGAGCAGTTATCTGTAGGTCTACACGAAGATAAAATTGAAATGAAACAAATGAATGAAGAAAAGATCGGGGCATGTAAGGAACAAGAAAAAGAAAACGAGAGCCAGGGAGTAAAGAGCCACCATATAAGCCAGCGTAAAGAAAAGAGAATGTCTTTAAGTTCTGTTTAATGAAATTTTTTCAACTGCTAACTGTCGATTGTATATTCCAAAATCAACAAATATCTAAAACCGTCTCACCAAATCAACTAAATGAAAAGGTGACTGAGATAAATGAGAAGATAAAGAAGATCGACGAAAAATTTTTTGATAAGTTTGATGAAATGATAAACTTATTAAAAAAGTAATTCATAAAAATTTAAATTACCCTTAAAAAAAAAGTTTTTATGTTATATTAATAAAACTTATTAAAGAATATACAAATAAAAAAAAAGCCATTTATTTTATTTTATTGCATTAATTAATACTGTATCCAAGCAGCATTTACAAATGTTTTTGTAATTTTTTTTCTTTCCCCATTTTTATCCGAGATGAAAATAGTCATAATCTATTTTTAAATATTCCAAATGTATTTTTGAATACAATCTTTTGCTCAGATAGTCCACATAATTGGTCGTTCGTATAAATATTAGTTGCTGTTCTTACAGTTATTACTAAATTTCTAAAACCTCCAAATGTTTTATATCTAACAGTATGCACGTTAAATAGTAAAATTCTAATATATTCACGTACAAAAAATACCTCTTAAGATAAATGCATTGTGACTTTTGCTAAATCCATATGTTATACAGGTACATCTGTATCAAGAATCCACTACACATCTAAAATTAACAGAAAAATACTATTCTCGATTATATAATTGCATGGGAGTCGTACTTGGGGACTTGATATCCACATGGGTGATATCAATAGACAGAATGGTCCCATTAAATGTGCCTTTTTATTTAATTTGGTTTTTACTATATTATATTCACTTGAATCAGGCAACTTGATCTTTTCTTTTGCAATTCTAAATAAAAATTCATTTATCTCGTGTAAATAATCAAAAGCTGTTGATTTTGGTATACTAAAAATCTCTAATAATAGTCGATAAGCAGTAGGATGACTAATGGAGAATATATTTAAATAAGATTTAAATTCATAATGGTTAGGTCTAGATTCTTCAGCGACGATAGAATTATTTAAAATATATGAAAACTGATTACTACTAATTCTGAATGTATCTTTAAATTGTTCTTCATTCATTAAGTCAATTTTCTCTCTTCATGTAGTGGAATAAAAGAAATCATTCTCGGTATCTTCTTCATCTAACAATAGAATTAGAAGTAAAAATCTCAAAAATCTTGCATGAAATGGCGACATAAAAGTTTCTCGTAAAAAATGTCCGGGAATTTATTATATTTTGTTTTATTATCTAATATATATGGCTATAGAATATTCTAATATAATAGGTTCATATTCTAATATATTAGAATCTCGGACTGGCCATTTTGTCACAAATAATATGTTTCCATATAAATAATGCCCCTATACCTAACTAAGCCTTTATCCATCAACCATCTTTTTTCTATATTGCCTTCTTTGGCGAAATGTTACCTAGGTTCGGTTTGTAAAGGAAAAGTATGGTTAGAGAAATGGGGTTAGGTTAGGTTGCGGGTTGTTAAATCTACTTATTTTGTATTTTATTATATTGTAGATGTTTTTGTTCATGTAAGTAACATTGTCCGAATTCAAATCCTTATTTTCAGCCCAAAACAATGGGGAATAACTAAACTTTTAACTCGTTTGCTATTAGTTGCAGAGTTTGAAAAATTGTGCTGTTCATCAACGAAGTTTTGTATATGAGCGAAACATCTTACGAGGAAGGAAAAACATTGTCACCACGTTTCTTGAGGTTAATTATTTTGGGTTTTGGCTGATTTCACAAAGGAGACTTGATGGATTAGGTATTACACCATATTCTTGCATAAACCTGCATGCTCTTTTATTTTCTGCTATACTGCATATATCCCTTTAGGATCCATTATTAAAGTAAAAGTTGGGAATTGTTTTAAATAGAAAAATTATATTAATTATATTAATTAAGTTGACTTTATTTTTTGATTATAATTTTGTTTATATTCTAGTGGGGGTACCCAAACAGTCTACGGGGTACAAAACACAGAAATACCATCATTTTAAACTTTTTTGTTGCGCTATTATTCATTGTATGTGTGTACTCACCTGACAAATTTCATTACACTTGCTTTTACCCGTTAACTAGATTATACCTTTTTGTCGCATTATTGACGTGTCACAAATATAGGCGGGGATTGTACACTTGTATATGGATACCTTATCTGACCATATTCTTATGTATCTACACTCCGACTGGTTTTATGGGTGGTAAATTTATATGGATAATGTTTAACGGGTAAAGGTGTACTAGAGCAGTGCCAAATGGTGGAGGGAAAATACCGGTCAATATAGGAAACCGGGAGGTAAAACTAGGAGGGAACATGGCTATTTGGGGAGGAAACTGGGTTATTTGGCGAGGGAACTTGGCTTGTTTGGAGGAAAAGACAAAATTAAGAAGGAAGCATAAGAATATGGATATTTATGATGGAGGGAATAATTGAAGAGGGAAAATTCGAAAATAATAATATT
>JAQFYM010004416.1:0-15596 GCA_034694785.1 Agrenia bidenticulata | reverse complement strand
TATGATATACCATGGAAGAAAACAGTATATTTTGAAAAAATTAAAATCTAGTTTATCAATGTAACAAAAATATGTATAAAACGGTAATTTGAATGTAAACAAAGCTATTTTACTACGCAAAGAGTTTTTTTGGTGCCACGGTGACAATTTTCGACTTATAAAATTTTAAAACGACGATAACCATAGTAAATAATGCCTCTTCCAAAAAAAAGCCAATATTTAAAACCTTTATATAATACGACATTATTGTTTTAAAACGTCTTTTTTATTTATGGCTATTTTTTTGATACATATGTGTTAATTAATTTCCATTTAGAACTTGTTAAAGAATGCATCATATAAAAAATCATTTCAATAGTACGTCTAATAAAAGAAAGATGTTTGTGAAAATGAAATTATTTTCAATTTATAGTCATTTTTTTTTCGATGTTTTTCCGATGTTTTTCCGATGTTTTCCGATTTATTTTACCCTTCTTTTCCGATAGAAATTCCGAGCCCTATCCATCATTCTTATACAGTTGGCTTATCAGCGCTTATCGTCAATGATGGAGGGAAATGTGAATGTTGGAGGGGAATGATAGATACTAATTAATTGTTGGGATCCAGCCCACGACAAATCCAGAAAATATATTTGTATCCTAATACATATTTGAGGTTTTTGCCAAAAATCATGAAAAAATATATGTTAGATAGCAGAAAATGCGCTTTTTTACAAAATTATGACTATTCCCAGGATAACCAATATATTTGTAAATAAACTTTTTATTTAGCATAGACATGTTGATTTTATGTAATATTATTTGAATATATAAAATATATAATATATAATCTCGAAAAAAATAATAATATACACCCTCTGTCCAAGAAAAAGTGTTCGATTATGCATAAATGTAATTATTAGGAGCAATAAAATATGCTTATATACAAAAAAGAAACAAATTTATGTTATAAGTAGGGGAACCATAAATGCAGTAAAATCTGCGAGCATAGATATTTTTCACCAAAAAACTGCACTTTTTGGTGTTTTATTTCTTTTATTATAATAAAAAAGTGCTTTTGAATAGCAAAAAAATATTATATGCTAAAATAATATGTGCAAAATTAAAACTATATTGAGTTGTATATATATGATTTACAGACACGTAATCTGAAAAGAGAAAAGAAGAAAATTGCAGTCAAAAACTTCGAATAAAATGCATAAAACTGAATTTTTGTTTTTTTATCTGCATTTATCAAAAAAATCGAAGTTGGTGATCGCTACTTTAAAAGTAAATAAAAATGTGAGTATTCCTGCATTTAAACCCCCCCTCGTCGGTTTTCGGACCACCTAGAAAGAATTCATATTAGAAAAAATATTTAACGATAAAAACAAAGAAATATGTTTTTTGATGAATATACATTCAAAAAGAAGTTTAAAGAAAATGAATACGATTTTTTTATTATAATCAATATTTAAGAAATAAATTTACACACGATATTAATACAAAAATGATATAACAAATAAAAATTTAAGTTATATTTTTAAAGTATATCTTTTATGTCAAAAAAAGTAATTTTGGATTGTTTTTTTACTTAATCATAATATGGTTTTTTCTTACCGTTGTATCCCGCTTAAGTTCGCGCGCGCATATGAACCCTTGTTTATCGCGCATTCGCGAAACAGCAATTTTATATGCGCGAACTAGCCGGGTAAAATGAATAAACTTTATATTTATGTAATTTTTAATATGCTATAATACATTTAAAACTAAAACATGGATAAAAAAAGGTATATTTATAAGTTCATGCGCAAAGTAATTCGCTGCGCGAATTGGTGGGTTAAACACACCATCTTTGTAAAAAATCCAATTTTTGTGATTTTGATCTAATTCGCGCGCGCGTACTGAGCGGGGATACACACAAGGTGTTCCAGGCTGAGAATAAGGTTCAAATGCATGACTATCTTTGGCATTTCATTTTTAAAAATCCCGTAAAAAGTGTATAAGTACGCATTTTTTTAGATTAAAAAAATACAAAAGTAGCAAAACTAATGTTTTTTGGCAAATTTTTACATAAAAAAATGCGTTCTAACACAATTATTTCGGTATATCGTGTTTGTTGGAGTTTTCTTTTCTGTTTTTTTACTTAATTTTCAAACCAGACTCTTGGTGCAAAAAAATTAATATGCTATTTCTTGCTTTTAGGTATCATGTGGGTGCTTATTAAAATACTATGCAGACATTTTTTCCATCATAATTCAGATATTATAAAATAAAATAAGGAAAAATAACTACAGATAATTACACACGATATTAAGCTAACTATGATATTATAGTTTATATCGTATCGACTTTTCAAGAATAACGTTTTTTTAATATGAAAAACCCGTGCCATACAAACAAATTTTTCAGCGAGGTTAGAAAATAGGCCTAATTGTACTTTAATTTTGCATCAATAACTTAATAAAAAATCATCAAGAAATTGTTTTTGCATATATTTCTATTTTTTTATTTGCCTACTAACGCAATAAACATGTATTTTCTAAACTACCCGTTTTACAAATAAGGTTTTTTTTTACATATAATTTATTTAAAATATAGTTTTATTTTGCACTAAAACTATTCTTTTAATAAAAATGACGTTTAACTCCCACGGAAATGAAAAAAAATATGTCGCAGTTGTAGTAATGACTAGAGTACTGCATCGGATAGTTTTTGGATAGATTGATCTGACCCGACAATTGTTTTTTTCTTAGTTGTCCGTATTGAGACCGACTAAAATCGGATAACTTATCCGATATCCGAAAATATACAAATATGGAGTATTTGGAAAAAAAATCTTAATAAAAAAAATTTATAATACTACTGCATACCAGCAAGTCTTTTATTATTCGTAATGTGTTTAAAAGTTTTACAAGACAAGGTTTCCATACAGAACAAACGAATTTAATTTTGCATAACGTTTTTTTTCGGTATAAAAAAAAACAGTTTGATACGGAAAGACGCTCAAGTAGTCGATCGACAAGATAGAGCCAAACTCGTCAATGCCTTGAATTAAAAGGTTTTTTAAACTCGTCGGTCGGTGAGTTGAGTTTGTCTGATAAAATGTCTAAAAATAGCTTTAGGGTGTCAACTCGCAGCCCAATGAATCGAAACACCCTTTTGCATTCAGGCTTTGACGAGTTTAGCTGTATCTCTTCGTTTGACGACATGAAGCCTATCATTTACTGCGTCGTTAAATACAATGAATGCCCAAACGGCATGCTATAGGTTTCGTCACATACACTGACAATGTTAAATCTTATAAAATTATAAAACTAAAAGGTTTTACGCTTTTATTTTTTTTATATATTGTTAGTTAATTATAAATATCTTATTATTTACAAAATAAAAATTTTTATTATGCATAAACTTATTACCTTTGAAATTTAAATGAGTGATGCATAAAGTGTTTTTTTACCACTGTATGCATATTCCGAGTATAAATGCCACAAAAATATTACACAATATATTATTTACGAATGAAGGTCTGTATCATTTTTATCATTATAGTGGGTATATAAACTCTAATAATAAAAAAAGTAGAAAATGCAATTTAAAAATTTCTGTTGTATTAAGATTATATTATTTTTAAGTTTGGTAAAAATAAGCTTTCATCTTAAAATTATTTCAATAAAATAAAAAAAAAAGGATGTACAAAAAAAAGAAGAAAATTACCTTTACATCCTCTTATATCAAGATTGCGTATCAATTCATAATTTTTTATTTTGTGTGCTGATATTATTAATAGTCTCGAAAAAAACCAAAAAAAGTCAGATATTTCGGATAGTTTCTAATAGTTTATATCCAACAGGATTTGCAATTATCCGATTTAATCCGAAGTCGGATCGGATCGGATATCGGATACAAAAAATGTCGGATATGCAGTACTCTAGTAATGACGCATATATGCGTCATGGAAAAAAAGACAAAATCACAACATAAAATAATATTAGACGAGTCAAGCTTATCAGAATGTCTAGAAATGTAAATAACTTTTATCTTATATGCATTGCATCGTTTTCGAGTCACTTTCATTCATTTTTTAATATTCAAATTTTCGAAAAAATAATAATAAATTGAAAATCTGTAAAAATCAAAAAAAACACATAAAAAATAATTTTACGCATTTTGAGCCCACAACTCGTTTTTACGTTATTATTACAGTGGAAGTTAAGTTATGAGAATTCTTTTTTCTAATACATGCCATGTCCCCTTTGTCAGTTTAAAACCAAATGCCCGTGCATTTTAGATGCTTAGGTGATACATTTTTTTCGCGATTACAGTTAAAGTCAAAAGAAATCTATTTTACTACGATTTAGAATAGTACACATAAATGTTTTTTTTTTCTCTTTTTCCTAGCATTTTGTAGAATTGTTCTCATATATACTTAAATGCATTACTACTAGGGGTTCCTATAAAACGGTTTGTTTGTATCTTTAGTTTAACCGGTTCTTACAAAATAAAATACGAGTTAATCGGTAAACCGGTTGCAAAACAATACAAAAAAAAACTACGGATAAAGGTACTCTGCATGCAAAACAATTAAAAATCTACATATATAGTTTCTTAACACCAAAAACTTTTAAGAAACATTTAAAAAACATATTCTTATATATTTTATATTTTAACTTGCTTTCAAATAACAGCTTTACATACTACGTACCTACAGTAGCATACTAGATATGACTCAGATATGAATTTTGCTAGTAAAAATAACTTATAACCTTTTTTAACTTTGCCATACTCTTAACCTGCAGTAAAAAGAAGAATATCTATATCATACAAGTTATGATCAATAATTTTTTGT
The DNA here is from genome assembly GCA_034694785.1 of Agrenia bidenticulata. NCBI lineage: Eukaryota > Metazoa > Arthropoda > Collembola > Entomobryomorpha > Isotomidae > Agrenia > Agrenia bidenticulata. Next base: position 10,769 of record JAQFYM010004416.1, on the reverse strand, counting down.
CTTTTTGGGGTTATATTTTCTTTTTGCATATTTTTAACCCTATGAAGTGTTACAATTTACATTATATATTGTAAAACCAGATTTTTTTAGTTATTATCTTTTTTTTGCTTTTGTTTAGCCTTCCCACTGCCAAAGATATTCCTAAATTTATTTTTAGAAAAATGCCAATTTTAGCTAAAACTATGTATTGATTAATTTTTTAATTATTCATGTTGGTTCTGGATCTGATAAAAAAGGTAATGATACTAAAAATATATAGCCCAGAACCAGAAACAATGCAAAAAGCCTAAAAATGCCTATAAATTGAGTTTGACCGGCGCAAACAAGAGAACTCGTCGAGATGCGCATTTTGCGTATATTAAAATGTTAAGAAATGTCATATTAACATCTGGTGCATTAAGTGATTTATAAGGGTTGAATTGTGACATTTGATGCAATCTATTTGATAAGGGTCTATTTTATGCTAATAAGAAAATATAAATAAAAAGATAATCAAGTTTTCAATGGCTCCACGTAAGAAACAATTAGAAATGCCGACTTATCCAACAATTCATAATCAAGGTTTTTTACTTTTTTTTCGGTTGGAGCTCCTAAATTGTTTTTAAATACGCAGTTACGCAAATACTGTAGCTGTTTTGTAAATTTTACTACGTTTTGAGTTGTACAAAAACACTAAAATTGTTACTTCCGCAAACTTTATGTCAAATTAATTATAAAAAATTGCTATGCAAATTTATAATGGAATTACATGTTTTTTGTGGTTAAACCGGTTTAACCGGTTAACCGAAAAATTTTAAAAAATAATGAAAACGCGGTTAACCGCCGCCCGGCGACTCGGTATCGAACACCCTAATTACTACCCTCTTTAATTAATACGCCGTCACAAAACCCGACAAATTACAAGGAAATTTTGATTTACTACTTACTTGAATTTTTATGTTCTGTATTACTTTGATAAAGTAGTGGAAAATAAACAATACTTGACAAAAAGTATTTTTGCTGAATTTGCATTATTTTATATTTTTTTATAAAAGATAAATAACTCGTTTTTCTTTAGAGCTTTTTTTATAAACTCGACAAATCAAAGCATGGTCAAAAATCACAACAGTGGTAAATTTTATACGTCACCACTAAACACAACGCAAAACAGGGATATTCTGATCCCGAGATGCACAATATTAGCTCAATTTTTAAAATAAAAAAAGTCCTCTAAAAATGCAATCATAAAACATATATTCGTCTCAGAAGTTAAGGTGTGGATGCTTTATGCATTATAATTACACTAGGGGTTTTTATAACGTGTATTAAAAAAAAAACAAAATTTAAAAATACCTAAATATTTTTGTTTTAACTGCGTAAAGTATACTGAATTAAAATTTTTACTATTGATTTTTTAAAACGATAAAAACGGTTCTTTGTATTTAAATAAAATTGTACACAAAAAAAAAATGTATTTTGCATTAAACCGCATACAAAGTATTTACCGGTCAATAAGAACGTTGACATGGCATGTCTGCGTACTGGTACCGCTTTCACGGGTCTGTTTTTTAATGCGCAAATATCTTAGATCAAAATGAAAAAAAAATCGTTTAACAAAACCAAAAAAAAACAGAAAATTGTATTTTTCATCTAAGTAACTCCAATGGTTTAAAAGTTTTTGTTTTTATTAAACGTATAATCGTATGTAATATAAATTTTGCTTTGATTATTGAATAAAGAAAATGCTGCATTCGTAACTCATATGATAATATAAAAGCCGGCCCCGCTCATATGCTCAATTACTAAACTATAGAAGAGATATTTAGTAACAAGACAAAAAAAGAGAGAAAAAGGGATCGAATTACATGCAGATAACAATTTATAAATAAAAATGATCTAAAACGTGGAAACCAAACCGTTTCAGATTTCCATTTACAAAACATTTGAAAACCGCAACAACCCTACATAAAGTTGCGATAAATTAAACAAAACCAAGCCTTTTCTTCGTTTTTTTCTGAAATAAAGTTTTTATGGGCTCTTTTTCAAATTGTCATAGCAATTACCAGTGTTTATATAAATTACAGCCAGGATTTTTTAACTATGGGTGCTAAAAATGCAAATTTCGTCTATACATTTAAATACTTTTATCAAATAAAAATATTTTATATTGAAAAAAAAAATTTGGTTTATATTTTTACTACCAGTCTATATGCACCTAAGAAAGCCCCACCCCCTTACTTTTTAAACCCCTTTAATTACCGCTAAGTAAAAAAATTCGGGGGTGCTGCAGTACCCAAAGCCCGGCCATGCTACATCCCTGATTAAAGCAATTGTTTACTTTTCAAGTATTGTTCTTACAGTCACAAAATTGTCATAATTTTTATATTAAATACACCTCCTGTATTTGCAAATTTACTACGCACTTACTTTGAAAAGTGATCGAACCTCGTAAATAGGGTACAACTTAACGGGAATTTACGGAAAAAATTAGTTTAAGTTGTTTTAAGGTCCATACATTATTTTTTTTCAGTTAGAGCCTTTATTAGTTTTTTATGTTGTGCCATTTATCAAAATTATTAAATTATTGAGGCACGAAAAAGAATATCAAATTTTATGATGGATTACTAACGGGTTTACCAATCTAATTGGTCTTTTTAAAGCACCCAATATGAACTTTATATGCTACCTTATTTAATTTTTTATGAAATTTACCAATGAACTTTTTTGTAAATCAAAGTAAATGATATTAACAATCAATATAACTTTTTTGGAAATCAAAAAGCACTTTCTATGCAAACAAAAAAAAAATTAAAATCAAGAGCTAAAAAACAAAATACGTATTTAGTATGATCTAGGGTGGAACCCGAACCCGGGAAACCGGTTTTTGACCCGACCGACCCTAAAACCGGGTATGATGATTTTGTTACACGAGCGGGTCAGACTGGTTTTATGGTGTTTATAAAAATGTCTTTTTCTCGGTTTTCTTTTGTTTAATTTTGTTAATTTAGTCTTTTACTGGCATTTTTCCATAATTTCAGTAAAAGAAAGCTATAAAAAAAGTTATTTATATTTATGGTGTATTTTTGTTAAGGAAATATTTTTAATAGAACAGAAATCTCTTTTTTTAGAGAAATAAAAAAACTTACGAAAAAGGAGTTCTTAAAATTTTTTAACAGAGATGAGACTGGGGTTACAAAAATTTACTGCGACCTATAACTAATTGCAATAAATCACTTTCTTTTATATGCAGCGCGTTTATAGACATAAACCTTATTTTTTGGTGTGTATTGGCTGTGATAATCTTTTATGTAAAAAATCGCAATGATTTTGCTTTCTAAAAATAATGACTTTGCTCTGTGAATAGTATGTTGCCTAACTTATAATCTTTTTATATATATTTCATTGCATGAGAGTATTATTTATATAAACTTTTTAAAAACTTAATTTGCAAAGCAAAAAAAGATATATTTACAAGTTTTAAGACCAAAAAATCCGTTATTTTGCTCATACATATTTTTTAATATGCAATGTTCGTTTTCTTTGCTATGTAGTAAAATCTTTTTTTATGTTTTTTTCTGTTTAATCAGCTGTAAATGCGCTATATGAAATGCTTAAAAATTTTAAAGAGTATAATTTTGTAGCAGCGAATTTATCTGTGTTTTGAAAAACTACTATTTAATCTAAAAAAAGCATTTTAAAAAAAAACCTTTACCACGAATAATGACTATTTTGCTTGAACAAAAGACAGAACGAAGCATTAATCTACCTAAAAATAATTTCATGGTACTATACTTTTACTGAATAATCTATTGACATATCTTAGTCGAAGAAATTGACAGCTGTTTTATGCTTTTTGTGAAGTTTGTATCTTGTTTTTTACGAATGTCTTATTTGCAAATTTACAATTTATAAAATATTTTATAAGACTTAAGTTAGTCGTAAATACTATAACTAAACTTTTATAACTACCTAGCCGCAAAACCTTTACAATTCTATTAGACTATATGATAAATTTATTGTAGAAAACTATTTTTTGTATGCTTTTTAATAAAAAAATGATTTATTACATTTTAGATTGGAAAAAAACTGCATATAAATTTAAATCAAAAGATTGTTAAATAAAGAAATTTAGTTTTGTTGATTTTTTACAGGGAAAATACGATTAGTAAGTTTGTTATATCATCTTTGTAGGGATGAAAGCGATTAAGTCAATTTTTAGGTGTTGGATTTTATAAACAAACAATTTGCGCGCATTTGTAAAAATTATATGCATTTATATACTTCTTTTTGTAATTGCGATACATATATTGCTAATTGCATGGTAATTGACTGTAGAGGTCTGCATCAGTCCGGACCGAACAGTACATTTGTATAAATTAAAAAAAACCCCGGACCGGCAACAAAGACTGGACCGACAGACGCAACCGGAAAAAAACCGGACGAAGGCAGGACTGTTTCAAGATGCAAATACAAAGTCTAAATGCAGAATCTGCAACTATACCAGAGAATCCGTGTCGAACCGGTGCAGACCTCGATCCGGTTTTTTTTGGTACAGTGCATATCTCTACTTGGCTGCTGATTAAAAACCAAATTATCCTTAGCATAAAAATGTGCTAGTTTGTCTGCTAATTGTAAAATTGCAGAAAATGACCATCTGAAAGTTATATTGTACGTTAATGATTTTCACGGAATTGTAAACGTATAAACAACGCGTATTTGGTTGTTAGTTTACGGGAGGACGCACAGTAAAACTCTAAATAATAAAAGCGCATCAATTTATTACTGTTTATTTTAGAAAAAGATAAATATGTCTATTAATTAAAAATAATCGCCTTAACACAATGCTTTAACTTTCCTTTACAATAAGTTTTGCTGCTTTGCCGTCATACTAGAGCCATTTAATGTTGTTGCATATATCTTAAAAATACCACTGTTTACCTCGAATAAAAGATGCCCGTTCTGTATTCAAAAAAAGACATTCATGATTTTATATTCGAGCTTAAGACTCGGGTTTGTACCTGCGTTTAAAGGTACACAGTTTTTTTGTTTATTGGGTATTTTTTTATCAAAAAACAAAAAAAAAAATTAACTTCAAACAAAAAAGTGCGCATGTATTGCAATTCGTAAAATCAAGATAATACAAAATATGCAGATCATTTACGTTAATATCGCTCGATTAACAATGTTAGTTGTGCTTTGAGCGCGTTTCTTGCAAAAAAGACATTTTTAACAATCGCCTATGGAATATATAAAACATGTATTTAAAAGAAAGAAAAACACTACTTACATAAATTTTCTGGAAGAAAAATGATTTGCAATTTTTAAAACGTATACATTGACGCCATGTAACTTTTCAGTGCTAAACCCTATTTCATGCCGCTTTAAATATATCGAATTACCCTTTATTCACAGTATTTTACCAATTAGCTTTTTTAGTATTTTTAAACATAGACAACTTGCGTTTTCTATGCATTTAGTCTTTGTAATCTTTCTTTTTAGTTTTTCTAATAAATAAAAAAAAAAGCAGATTGGGTCATATTTACAGAATAAATAGTATTACAAAATATCTTTATATAAAAATTGTGGTTCTTAAGAATTTTATTATTTCATTTGTACGTTTTATAGTTCTTTACAGCAAAAAATATCATAATATATTTACAATGTTTTCATAGCAACAATAATTTTTAGAAAATGTTTAGATAAAATCTTAACATGCAAAAATAGTATAACCAGGAGAATAGGCAGGCGAACACCCGTTTTTTTGAACGGCGAGAGGTCCTTTATTTAAGGGGTCGTATTTTTGAAAGGTCTTATATTTGAGTTAAAGCGAGCAAATCGATTTTAAGAAAAATCACTTAAATTTTGGAAAAAAAAGGGTCTTTTATTTGAAATAAAACAGTAGCACAGGATGTTACCATAACCCACTAAATTTCACCTTTAGCAGTTTTATATGTAAAAATTGTAATAGCATCAATATCCATCTCTTCTATGTCATTTGCAATTCTGCCTATGAAATGTTTTTCTTTTATGTTTCTCGTCCTTCGATAACAATTACGATATATGGTTTTTTTCCAAAATCTTTAGCTACAAAAGATGCATGATATATTAAAAATTCTCTACAAAACTATTTAATTTATTTTTGTTCTGATAGCCATTAAAAGGCATATATTGTAAATATAATGTATATATTATATTTTATGGTGTGTTTATCAGCAATCTATTGTCTTTTTTGTTGTGTTATAAAGCCTTTTAATTGAGATCTGCAAATGTCTGAACCGAACCGAAAAAAACTAAAAATCGTCATCAACCCGAAAGCCCAAAACCCAACCGAAAAAATATGAATATTTTTATTTATTTATGTGGCATACAAATTTCTTGCAAAACTTTTAAGTCGAACCAAACCGCAACCTAGGTTCGGTTCGGTTTGGGTTTTTCGGGCTTAATGCAGACTAAACATTGTGATCCGGATCAAAAAAATCATTGATCTTTTTTTCGGATCATCGAAAAAAATGATCGGATTATGATCCGGATTAGAGATCTGCACTAGAACGGAATAAACCAGACCGGTTCACACGGATTTTTGGGGTCTAGTGACAGCGTTGACATTTATTCTTTTCGCATCTTGTTACGGTCCAGTCTTCCGGTCTGATTCCTGTTGCCAGTCTGGTCCGGTATTTTTTTATTTTACACAAATTTTCCGGTCCGGTCTGATGCAGACCTCTAATTCGGATCATTTGGATCATTTAAAAACAGAATAAAATCAATGAAAACTATGTAATTAATTTTTTTAATGTTAAAAAAATGTTATTCCTAAGTCTCAAGATTTTTATTGCATTCTAAACACTTACTTTTACTGCTAAATTTTAGTCAGGTACAGTTTTTTGTTCTTAACTGTTAGATAAGATTACAAATGAGCATTTTTTGCCTTATTGTTATACTTTAACTAAAAAATAGGTTTCAAGATATATTTTATAAAAAAACGTACCAAAATGCGTAAAAAAAATACAATTTTAGCACCTAGTGTGGTTTTTATATCTAAAAGTACAAATATGCTGATTAGCATGCAAAAAAAAATTGTTTTGTTTTTTTGTGAGCCTTTTTTGAAACGGATCAATGTCGGATAAATGATTCAAAAATTAAAAAAAAATACTCCGTATAGAAACCGGATCCGGAATATGATCAAAACGGATCAAAAGACCTAATGCAGACCTCTAATTGGAAAAATGTCTAGTGACTGCAATAAAAATGTTCCTTTTGTTGTTAAGATTTTAAAAAATTTAAATTGTGTTAAACTCATTTTAAAGCAAATATTAGCTTTTAAGTTTGTTTCCCTTGTAAGGTATGCCACCAAAACTATACCCATTTTAGGCGAAGCTAAAAGCAGCCGTAGTGCATGGCATACATTCATATAAGCTGAATTTACGCGGTTCTTGTAGATATGGCTTTTTTGTGCATTTTTCGTCATTCGAAACGTGCGTAAAGGTGTTCAGCATATGACAAATTTTTATTTCTAGATTACACAGTATATATATGGAAAAAGTGTTTTATATGTGCAAATTGCGACTATAACAAAAATAGGTATATAAAGATGTATTTTATACTAAACAGTAACTTTCATATGCATTTTCCGAAGAGTAATAAGAGTAAACCCGAGTTATCCAAACCTCCTTTATATGTATCACGTAGATGATGCTCTATGTAAGGGGAGTATAGAAATTTTATAAAGTATATAATGTCTTTGTAAAAAATATATTTGATTTATAAATAAACGGCAATAAATAGAAAAATAACAATGCAAAAAATGTAATCAAGTAGCAAACAAACTTTCAATAACATGTAAGATGCACTATTATACATAAAAAAAGTTCCTTAGCACGAATGGACATTTTTCTGTATATGATTGCGTTTATTACTACAAAAATATAATTTAAAGTAGTAATTATGCATATTTATTATATCCTACAGCATAAATATAAAGTAGGTTAAAAAGATTAGGCGTAATGCAAATAACATGTAAAATATAGTCCAAAAGTAACATAAAAAACATCCAATTACATTTAACATGTTTCTGAAGTACATATTTTACAATATGCCGGTAACAAAGTAAAACTGTGTATTTATTCCTCGCATAAAAAAAAAAGCCCACACAAAATGATTTCCACTAAAAAAATATTTTTTAAATATTTTTAGCGTTTAATTCAACAGCATATATACGAGCAATTAATATATCTATATATCATTCAAAAAACCTGCCAGCATGATTATGTAAAAAGTACAAAAAATATTATAAAAAACACATTAAATCAATGATAAAATTTTGAATTAGCAAATAACTACGTTTACTATCCGCTCTGCATTTAGTATCCGGATGGCCAAAAAAAAAGTTTTATGAATATTTTACGCATATTATTTTTTAGTATCTGCATCCAGGTAGTATAAGTAAATATATTTCTTTGGTACAGCCTTCACCTATGTTAGATACAGTACTCTATTTCTTAAAGACACGAAAAGTGCAAAAAAAAATATTTTTGTCTTATTTTTTATATTAATTATTTTTTGTGTTTGTATTTTGTATTTTGTCTACGGGTGATCTAAAACCGGCATCCTCTTGTTGAGAATTTGTATATTTGACCAATATAAAACCCAATAAAAATATATATAATCTTAAAAAATCACATGGAAGAGTCTACTATAGCATTTTTTTATTTGATTATATGCCTTTAGACACAATTACAAAAAATAAAGGCAAAAATTTTCTAAAGAGGAGTTTTCTATAGAGGAAAACTACTTTATATGCAAAAATCGTTATTACTAAAAAAAAAAAATTAAGTTTTTTTTTGCATATTAATCCCCCTGAAAGTATCCGACTGGTGATAAAACTACGGATACGTTTATAAAATATGGCGGGTATTGAAGCGAGTTATCCGATATTTGGACTGCAAAACTGCGTAGACAACAACTTGGTAAAACACCATTTCTATAAAAAAAAAATTGTAAAATACTTTCTTTTTTTTAGAAAAGCAATTATAAATTGTTTCTATATATTTTAAAAGGTTAAATCTATTCCGTAAGCTCATTAATGGCACAAGATTATTTTAAAAGCAACCTCCGACTTTTTTTGGTTTTTGCTGGGTTGGATTCGTTTTATAAATTTTTTAAGTCTATCGCCATTCACATTTTTCGAAAAAAAAATAAATAAATAATAATTTAAAAAATTAAAAATAAAATAAATAAATAAAAGTAAATAAAAAGTGTTAAAAGTAATGTTCGACCGACCCGGTTTTGACCTAAACCGAGACCCGGGCTTTTCATTTTGACCCAGTCGAGTTCCATCCTAGTATATGATTATTCAAGGTAAATAAAATAAATATCTACTTTTTTCGAAATCGAAATTATTGCTCATATTTATATGATGAAGTAAAAAAAGGCCTATTTTACGTAAAAACTGGACTTTAAAAATATTTTTAAAAACTTACGATTATCAAAAACAGATATAACTTGATCAAAAAAGCTTATTAATTTTAAAATTGACATAAAAAATTTACTGAAACATTATACATTGATCTTTAAGCACTTTTTTTTATTATGTCTGAGCAAACCATAAACGATTCTTAACCCAGGTAATGGTAATTTCAACAAATTTGTAAGCAAATTGTTTTCGGTCTAACTGATCAAGTTATTTTTTCTTATAATAAAAGACAATTATTTTTATTTTTTTTTCTTTTACAGGGAATCATTTTTCTTTATAGTTAGCTAGCGAGATAACGAAAAATAAACACGGCAAAAAATCAATGTTAACTGTTTGTTTTTGATTTTAATGCTAGGCTTAAATTACAAAAGGTATTTTGAACAAGCTAATCTGGATTTTATGAACGTACATTTTTAAAAATGGGTATAAAGTCCATTTTTCTTAAATGTATTGGGTATCTAAATCAAAATGCTTTTTTTATTACTCCATCATGAACTTTTAATGCTCCCATCTTAAACTTTTTATGGAGTCAAAGTACAATTTTTGGCAATCAATATAAACTTTCCATGCAAACCAAAAAGTTTTAGAATTATGAGCTAGTAAAATAGACAATTGAGTTTTTGATATTATTACGGCTGCCGCTAAACTCCACAAATTGGTGCCAAAAATGGAAATATAATATACACTATTAATTGTCGATATATTGCATTTTTGACCATCTTTTAATAGATATAAATAACTAAAACTCTTGTATTTTCTATGTGCATTGCTGCAAACCTATAAGTTATATACAAACGGAAAATCCCAGAATTATGTGTATTAGTGCAATTTTAAATACTACTAAGACTATCAGTATATTTTGTTGCCCACTGTACTTGTATAGGAAAACACAAATGAGCCACAAACATGCGATTGATTTCTCTGGATTGTCAACTATATAAAAGATCTACTTAAGATGTATATGATCTTATTTAATTTGTTTTAAAAAATTAAAAAAGATAAATGAAGTTCTAGGACCTTTAACTATATTCATTTTACTTTTTAGACTGAACAGGTGAATAAACGATAATTATCTGAAAAAATATAAAGGCGTATGATAGATATATAATATAAAACAACACTAAATTTTGCTGAAAAAAATGGAATTTTCGCGATTTTTCCGTTTACAGTTTTCAGCATGTTTTAAATATTTCGATGCAAAAAAGTTGTGTTTGATTTTAATAGCGTCATTTTTATTTACACGACTTTTGGTTTTTTTCTAAAATTTTCCTTATAGTCATCTTATAGATAATAATACACAATTTTTATTGCATACCTGGTT
>JAQFYM010004415.1:0-15600 GCA_034694785.1 Agrenia bidenticulata | reverse complement strand
AGTAGTACCTTTTTTTGCCTTGTCCATTCACTTTTTTTATGTTTTGCCATTAGAATTTGAAGGCCAATAAAAAAAAATAATAAATAATAAAGTCATATAACTTTATCCAAAAAATGGAAAATATGACAAAATATGACAAAAAATGACTTTAAGTTGCCCTACTTATAACATACTAAAAAAATACAAATTTCTACTTAATTTTTGTTTTCCACCGGGATAAAGATTTGAACCATATTTGCACGTTTTGTTGTTTTTTTTGTAAAAATATATATTTATTCCTTTATTTGTAGTTGAAAATATATATTATTTAAACTATTTGTTGTTATTTATTTTTTTTGTCGAGATTGATTGCAAACAAATTGAAATTGGTTGCAATTCGTCGTTTTTGAATGGACAACTTGGGAGTTTAAATGCAAACTCGACAGGTCTTACTGCAAATGGTCAAGTTTGATTGCAAACAAGTCGAGGTTGATTGCAATTCGTCGAGATTGAATGTAATTCGTCAAGATTAAATGCAATCAAGTCGAGAATAGTTGCGTACATGACATGATAAGACAATAAACCAGTTATACTGTAGGATCATGCATGTTATGTCCATGCTTTAAGTGTTGTATAACATTTGAAATTTTGCTTTTACTGTATTTTGTACCACTATTTTTCGGACGTTGCATATGTATTACCAGGACCCTTTCAAAATCCCAGTCGGCCCAAAGGATAAAAGGTTATAGACCCTTTGCAAAAAATCGAAATTTGTACCCCCCTCCCGCCTGATAAAACATTCAGAAGCGACCACTGTATAATCGGTGTTATCGCAATATAGATTTACTCGTAGCTATATTATACATGTCAATGCGCTCAATGGTACTAATCGGTTTGTTTACAACACTTTGCGTGTTACAACTATTGCAACCAACAAGTTTGGCTGCCCATTCAACACATAAATTTGTTTTTTTAATTTATGTTCTAATATAAGTAAACATAATATTTTAAAAAGGAAGCCCCATACTGTAAGATAATTAAAAACACAACGTAAAGGACGTTGAATATACGTAAACGGAATAAAATCTGCCTAGAGCCGTACTAGAATTCTGTATAGTACAAAGTTGTACTGCCTAATCATACAAAATGATAGATGGTCTTTTTTTTGCACCCAAAAACACACACATTTTTGTTTTTTTCATGCATGATAATTTTTTGTTTTCTTGTATACGAAGTGAACGCATGTTCGTTAACAGATAGAATTATGTGCCAGTGAGCAAGGTTTGCGCTTAAATATGCCAGTTTATTACTATGAAAACATATTATCGCGGCCCCACGATTAGAAAAGACTCATTTTGCTTCTTCGCTTACTTAGAAAACCATATTGTAAGAATCATAGTTTAAAACGGCTTGCGAGCGTTCATACATACCTTATTTCAGTATATATAATATTTACGTGCTTTCTTGTGACAGGTGTGCGAAACGTACTTTAGAACTTGCATTTACAGCCGACTGTTGTATTAATACAAGGTATCCGTTGCCTTTTATTACTTATATAAAAATTATGATAAGGTTGGTTGTTGCCGGCTAACAATACATATTTTGATATATGATAATGGCTTAAAGATGCAAAAAACAGCTTTCAGACAATCATGAAAAAATCATAAAACACAAAAAAATTGCTGTGTTCTTCTCTTTTTGTAAAAACAGTTTATATGCCACAGTCTGCTCATAAAATCTTGCAATCAGGAAATAAATTGATTTTAAATTGTTCACTAAATATTGTATGAAATTTTGTGTTGTGACGTTTTTAAGTAATTGATTTTTATTAAACTTAAAAAAGCACTAGAGCTGTGCTTAATAGGTTTTTCGTAGGGCTGGCAAAAGTAAATGCATAAACTATTTACTGATAGTAAACGCGTTAACTATTTTTTTCTATTAACTAGTAAACTTTTATCTCCTTCCGTCAAATTTAAAAAACACAAGACATTTTTATGTTTAAAATAAGAATAAAAGCAATATATAAAATAAGATGCCATAAAGAAATGTTGAGTTTCATGTAAAAAAATAAACAAATAAATAAGATTTAGAATACGAACCTACAACACACTTATCAAAAAACAACTTAAATGTATTTATCTTACACATAAAATAAAAAAGCAAAGTAAAAACAATTCACATTATAAACCAATTTTTTTTTGTAGGATACATAAAACGATTAACACGTGCAAACTATAGAACGGAACCTAAATGAATCTTTCTGCTACCAATTGGAAATAAAAATGTATATTTTAAGAAATTTGGCATACAGGAAGTGTTTTCTTTGTGAACATCTTGGCGCAAAAATTTTTAACTGTATACATTAGAGTTTAATGTGGGCATTTTTTTTCTCAAATTATAAAAAAAAACAGCCAAATAAATATCATACAAATGCAATTTAAGACTTATGAAAATAGTTTATCTGTTTTTATAAAAAGGATTAGTACACCCAATGATCAATTATCTAAAATATGCAAACTTCGACTTGCTATTAGTGTTGCCGAAAATTGTTGAAAATCATTTTTATATTTTAATAGCGAAGATTTACTGAAAACCAATTTTTGGCCGTTATTCATGTACAAAAATCACGCATATCTTTTCTGTTGCATAGTTTGCAAAGAATTTTAGTTCCGCAGATGAAACAAAAATGCAAGATTGTATAGACGTACAATTGCCACAATATTGTTGTTTTAAATGTTCAATTTTTTTTTATATGTTTAAGCACGTATATAGACAGATGTTAACATTAGAGAAGAACATTATTTTTAAGTCCTTATGATTTGCACAGTACAAAAAAAAACAATATCACATTAAAAAATTCCTGCCCCAATTTACGTTTGGGTGTAAACGTAAAACTAGAAAAGTGTATATATTAAAGAAAGTTGACTGACCAAAAATAAAAAGACACAAAGATGGTAAAGGTTACATATTTACATAAGGAATAAGAAGTGATGTCAGTTGTACAAAATGTTACAAACGTCTTGATTATGTCATGTCTACTCGACATAAGTATTTGGGTATTTAATCCCGGTATTTGAGACTATAATTCCGCCACTAAAATTTCGATTTTTAGTCTTTAAATCCAGAATAAGTATTTTTCATGCAAAAAAATAAAAACACCAATGAAATTCAGGCAAACATTCTTCTTTGACATCTAAAATTAAATGCCTCAATAACGAAAAAGTATATTTAAGGAACATATGTACAAGAATGCATAAATAAAAACACTTTTTGCAATGTTAAATAAGTATTTTATTGCTTTTGACTGTATAATGTGAGTCGAGATTTGAATGTCTAGCTATGTTAGCACGACATAATCTACTAGTATTAAGCATAAAAAAGCTTTTTGCAAGCTCTAATTATCAGATAAGCTAATTTAAAGTCATCAGGATTTTTTCTAGTGATCAAGTTGTTTTCTATAATGATTTTTAACAACAGAACAAAAAAGAAAAAACATTTTTGAATGTATTCTAACAATTTTTCAGTCCTAATAAAGTACTGGATTCCATGATTATTTATTTTTAAATTGCAAATCCCGGTATTATGATTCAAAAAAAAATTAACCCCCTAATGAGTAGGTCACTTTAGTGACAGCTACAACGGGTAGACATTTGTTAATAACCTGTGCTACCTTTTCGCTTTTAAGTCTACTAGCGCTTATTTTTATTAAACCATTATTTTATTATACTTATATTGGTAAATATCTATATATGCAAACATCGTTTCTTGTCTTTCAAGTACTAAATTTTAGAGATAACAAATTTTACACTTAACTGACTATATTTCAGGCAGTCAGATATCCAGATTTATGATAGGATGTTTTAATGTATCCGCTGTTGTAAGGATTACAATAAAAATTAATTTTTAATAGTTTCCGCTCTCTTATTTTTCGCACTTTTTATAGTTATTAAGAGTTAACTTTTAATTGTTAACTATTTTTTTTTTGTTTTTTTGCCAGCCCTATGTTTTGATTAAAAAAATTTTTCTCTTTTCTTAGATTTTTCAACGATACGTTTTTTTTTACAAAAAAAAGTTTTTGTTGTAAAAGTTTTTTTGTAAAATTAGATTTCTGTTACATTTGTAAAAAAAACAACTACGCAATGGTTTTGTTCAAAAAAAAAGGCAGAACATACACAAGAAAATTTTGTCGTTGTAAACTTATATTTTTTATATTTGCAACCTGATATCGACTTATCCCAAACCCGACCCAAAACATGATAAAAAGGTAAAACCCGGTCAGAATACACGTCGACGAGTAATTTTTTTTCTTTAATAATATGTTTATTGAAATACTTAGGCAGTTGGTAAAACTGTTGTTCTTATATTGTTTGTATAAGCAAAACCAATCAAACTGTTGATGCGGCTTATTCGTTAGTCAGTTTAAACCTTTTGACAATAAAAAGCATGTTAAAACGCACACACGACGCAAAATGCGTCGTATGTGGGCTCCTGGCCTTGATCCAAAAAAATACATGTGTATAACAACAGTGTATGGATATTACTATGCGTTTTACGGGTAACATTTGCCTTTTAGTAATGCGTCAACGTATCGGTTATTGCCGCGACATGATGCAAGATAAAACAGTAATGGGTGTGCGTATTTCTTATCCTCACAAAAAACAACTCTTCCGGAGTGAAGCATCCTTGAATAACTGCACAACCCACTAGCCATTCAAAATTACGTTTCAAGCCGTTTGTCCTTTTTTTGCTCTTTCTGCTATCTCTTTAAATATATCTTTCTGCAACATACACCCTCTGTGTTGTTTTCTGTCATTCTAGAACTACATGCACAAATCTGCTTTTGGTCTTTTTTTATCTTTTTATGTTGCTACCGATAGCTTGTTAAGACATTTTGATTTTATTTTAAACACCGATCAAGGTTTTTGATAAATTAATATTCATATATCATATCCTTCAGCGTGGGTTTTATTGTCAACATGCAAATAAAACACTTAAAAATGTGTAGTAATGCGTTTTATTTAATGTTGGCTTTGTGCACCAGCTATTGCGCAAAAAGTAAAACTCAATGCAGTCACATCTTGCTGCATTTTCCGCATAAAAAAGCAACCAACTATTGGCTCCGTTTTTACGAGTGTGCAACTTAGATGGGTATGATGTTGCGTTTTGTGCATAATACTATCTAAACATCGACTAGTGCCCCGTTAACATGCAACTAGATCTTTTTGGCGCGATCATCACTGAGCATACCATTTAATTTTTCCGGATCCATTGCATTTCAAAAAACAAAAAATCGATGCATTGTACAATACTATACCCGTTTGATCTTAGACATATCCGCACACTGGATAAAATGGGTTGTGTTTATGTTTATTGCGCTTACAATCTGCACGGTTTGCACGGATTTTATGTTTTTACACGTTTTGCGCCAATCGCTACTATATTTGTAACTTAGTTCTACAACAATTTTAATGCGTCTGTTCTTTTTAGTTTTTTTTAATGTAATGTCACGCGCTACGACTAATGTGGTTTGTACTTTTTATCCTCCTATGCAATGCAAATGCATAAAAATGCAGCATAATAAAAGATATGTGTATATCACAGCTATACAGGCTTATCTAGTCGAATTACAAAAAATATTAGTCTTCTAAATGCAAGCTTGTTAAATAAAGCTGTGACAGCTATATCACACATTGTACGTGTCAAATACATGTAGATATTTGTTTCATAAATGCTTCTCTGGCCGCAGGTTTTGTATTTCATTTTTTTTTATTCTTTCTGGTTCTACAAAACAGTATGATATTGCTTACATGCATACAAAGGTGTATTCAGGTATCAAAATCTACATAAAATTACAAACTTAGTCGTAAACATACAGGTAACCAATGCAACAGTCTACATTCAATCTTTTTTTTCGATACCCCGCGTATACACCGAACTAGTTTTTTTCATACTTAAAAGTACTTTTAATTATTAACAACTTGAAATTACATTTCGATCACTAAAACACCCAGCATGCCGCTTCTAGCTGTAAATTGGCGTATCTATATTACACAAAAATTTTGAAGAGGTAATAAATGCGTATAAGGGGCAACAGAATGCAAGTCAAAGTCGTACGCTGTGTATAAAAACAAAAAGGTTAATCTTGTTGAAATGTCAAAAACATCAAAGTATATAGAGTAGGTATGTCTAAAACAGCAAACTTTTGTTTTGCAACAGTATCAGGCTTGTCGTTGTTATGTGGCATTAGGAAACATACGGTATGAATAAAAGCGAAACCCGCACTAACTGGTTGCAAAAATCTGCACTTGATAACTTTAGATAATATATACAAATTTGCATAATTCGCGCTGTAAACTTTAATTTAGCCTTGCTTTAAAACTAATGAAAACAAAGATCGCGTATTGAATTCTTTTTATAAAAATGCTTTGTCACTGTATTTATAGCAAATTAGTAGGTAAATTCCTTTGTCTACATGTATTACTAGAAAAATATGATTACTTGCGATTTATTTCTATCCACTATTTTCTAGACTGCGTATTTATATTAATTTATTATATGGTCTAAAAACAGTAGTTGTCCAAACATTACTACATTTTTTGCACATTGTGCTCGTAGTTACAGCATCATATCAGAAACCTAAAAATATTTACATAGTTGCTTAGTATTTACGTCACACCTTATAAACTATGCATTCAATTGGGTAGTTATTCGATGAACTCCTGTTTGACCTTAAAAATGAACAAATACATGCCTTCTAGCTCAGAAAGTAGATGATACGAGCTTATTGCAAAAAATCTAAGTTCGGAAGAAAGTTACTAAAACAAAGTATATAATCATAGTGGAATCTGAAAGGACTATAAAAACCTTGTTTATAAGTATATTTACGATGATGTATTGATATACAGTCGCGTTTATTTCTTAAAGCACCCAAGAGACTGTAAATTAAGCTAATTTTTAGGCACACGAAATTACACGCACTTAGAATTGAAAATGAAAATTTTAAATACGTTTTAAATACAAGATAAAGTCTACCCTAGTTCTTTTGGCATTTTTGACGGGTTTATCGGTGTTTTAATACTAAACAAAACGCAAAGCTCATTTTTTAAGCATCATTTTGTTCTTTTGTCGCCTTGTTCCCATTCCCTCACTAAATCAAGTTAAAGTTTTAAGCACCTATAAATAGCATAACAAGAAAAAAAAGAAGAGTCAATAACGCTTTAAACTAAGCGTAAAATTGCCCAGTCGAGTATTAACAGCAAAAAAACTTTTACAAAAGATAATAAGCAGGCACACGTATCTATTTTAGTTGTAAGAAGCAGCCATATAACAAAAAATATATTATAAGTATTAGACAGCGACGATCCAATCCTTAATCAGCGTTATTTTAACAAAAGCGAAGAAATTTTAGATATAAAAGACTTTGTATCTTTCAAAATATAA
Source organism: Agrenia bidenticulata (assembly GCA_034694785.1). Classification (NCBI taxonomy): domain Eukaryota; kingdom Metazoa; phylum Arthropoda; class Collembola; order Entomobryomorpha; family Isotomidae; genus Agrenia; species Agrenia bidenticulata. The sequence continues at coordinate 8,181 of JAQFYM010004415.1, read as the reverse complement.
GAATTTTACGCAGCAAAGGTTCCAAAAAAAATAAACAATCAATTTACGTACTTGGCCGAAAAAAATATTGAATTGAATCCATCCTGTTCTGTGAAGATTAAAAAGAATTTTATAAAGTGGTTTGGGACAAAGAAATTCCATTTTCTACAAGTCTATACACGGTGAGTCCTAAAGTGCAGATAAAAAAGAAACAAAAAGGTTTTTTAGTGAATTAAATACTATAAAATCAGAATACAATCCTGCTGATATTATGAACAGTGATGAGACGTCTCTTTTTATAAGAAACTTAGACAAGTCGTATATTTAAACTGAAACAAATAATAGCTAAAGATGTAAGATTGTTAAGACAAGAGTGACCCTAATGTTTGGAGCTAATACCTAAGGTGAACAGTTACTGCGTATGATTATTGGAAAATCACGCAACCCAAGGGCATTTGTAGAACACCAACCTGACGATTTCGATATTTTTTTTTCAGAAAACAAAACTGCATGGTTAACTCAAGAAATTTTAATTGATTATATTTTAGGAATACATAAATTAATAGTAAGAAACAATAGAAAAATACTTATTCTTGACTACAATTTACGTTGACATGAGATACCATACACATCACATATCAAATTTGTATTTTTTCTTCTAATACAACCTCACTTCTTCAGACTATAGATTTAGGCATTATAAACTGCATTAATTCTAATATAAATCATTTCCATAACATTTTATAATGCACAATTAATTACGTTTGATTTAACCTATAAAAGGACCATTAAATCAATATTGTGAATTGATGCTGTTTTTTTTAATTGGATGCTCAATTGATAACGTTAAAAAGGCCCATTTGAAAACAGCTTTGCAAAATTTTATCATATGGAAGAAATTATATATCCCAATGATCAAAATAATGAAAAGGTTGATTCTTGTATAGACGAGAATGTGGAGTTAGATGCAGAAGAGATTTTGGCGGGGTACAATACATTATAGAAGTTTAAGATAAGTTTAAAGTCTGATATAAATAAGAATCAATGTAAATTTATATGAAAAAAATTGCATATTTACTGGCAAAATATAATTCAGAGGTCAAGTATAATTATTTGATGCTCCAACATTCAATTTTTGCAGAGAAACTTTTTTAAAATACGGAAAAATAATGCATTAATCAGTATAACCGTAAACTGCTATTTTTCATTGTATTTTTTTGGTATAAAAAATTTTTATATAATTAAAAATATTAATCTATTACTGTTTTGACGTAATATGCATTTATTTATTTTTTTTTATTAACCGTTTATGTTTAAAAATGCTAATATTTAGTTAAAAAAAACTTAGAGCATATCCCATATTCTAAGCACAAATGTGCTTATAATTCCACACCCCTCCTGCATGTAACAAAAAATACAAATAAAACAGATACTACTACTCAGGATGCGACGTACACAGTTAAAGACCCAACTAATTCAGCGTACACTGAACTGTATGTAATTTTTATTAATTAAATACTTCACTACAAAAAAAAACTTGTAAATATAAACCAATACGAAACGCGATAATAAAATAAATTACAAAAAAAAATATATGTGTTATATAGCTAATCAAAAAGTAATATACCATGTTTAATTTTTTTATGGCTTGATCATAGCTTTGAATTAATAAAAAAAGTTATTTATGTTTTTTGATGATAAAAAAATAAGTATAAAATAGATATGTTTTTGTAGTGCTGATATAGAAGTGGTTAACATTTTTTAATCAGTGACAGAAAAAAATGTTCTAAATATTGACACATATTCTAAAATTAAAGAAGCACATCTCAAGTATAACTAGTTCATGGCAAAGATACACAAGAGAAATTATTCAAGCATTCTAAAAATCTATCCCTGTATAAAAACTTACACTGGGCAAGTTGGCGCTTTTTAATTTACGGAAGTTCATTACTTCTTATAGATTCAAATCCGTCATCTATATAATAACCGGGTTAAAAGTGTATAAAATATATTGGCATATTAGTATTTGCACATCGCACACAATTGACAAATGGTTCTGTTGTAATTTATACTAAGTATACATTTTTTTTGCATGAAACTGCACATAATAACGAACAAGTGTGATAATTACACGTGATAGTTTAAAAACAAAGGAATAAAAATTTGCAATTAAATGTACAGAAAACCAAAAATTTTATAAGATGTTCATTTTATAATTGCATATTTTGCCTTTTTTCGGTTGTACTATATTTAAATGCAATATTTGCTTGTTTTTTTGGTTCGCCTTAAAAATTATGATCGAGAAAAAAAACACGTAAATTGAAACAGCCCACAAAAAAAGTATGGAACATAACGCGGAAAGCTCAAGTCGGATACATAGAACCAAACTTTGTATTATTATTTTGATTTTTGTTTTATTTTTATAATGTTCATTTTTCATTTTTACATTTGCTTAATAGAAAATCTGTTTAGTTTTGCTTATTCTGGTTGCTTTTGACCTGAAGTTTTAAAATATTCGTAGTCGTATTTAACACTATTCATTCAGTAATCTATTGTTATGCATTTTTTCTAAATGAAAAACAGTAAATACCTGAGAGTGACATGTTTTGATAGTGATATTTAGCTATGTAAACGTGTTAAACTGAGGTGTAACCCGACCCGAATTTTTACAAAATTCGGTTTTCGAGTCTATCATTTTTGAATCTGGTCAAGATCAGGGCTGGTACCGGTTTGACTGCCAATGGTTTAGAAGCACTAATTTGCGGTAGACTTTTCCTATTTTTTTTACAAACATAAAAAAAACTTAAACAATATGTGCTAATATGATTAAAAATAAATCATAGATGAAAAATAAAAATAAAAGAATACGTTTGCACAGTATTGATTTTTAAAAAACATATGCGCTGCTATATACATTAGACTTTATATTGCAAAAGGTTTTCTTTTACATTTATTAACATAGCTTTATGACTGGAAAAAAGTGTTAATTTTTAAAACTTAACGTCGACATATTTTAAAGACATAAACAAAAATTGACTTTATATAAGTTGTTATTTGGTAATTGCGAACGATTTATACTCAAAAAGAAAAATTTGTATGTTATCTTTGCAGCAAGATTATACTAAGTTCTATACGAGTAAAGTGAAAAAAAAAAATTTAGTTAAATCAAACACAGCCGAAAGTTACATTGGTATAAAGCCTTGCCCAAATCGTCTTAAAAAAAAAGTTGTTAAGTTTTCGGTTAAAGAAATTTGGTTATTTGTCGAATACTCAGGTCGGATCAAAGCTGGGTTCCACATCAGGTTATAAACTAAAGATAGTTTATTAAACAGAATAAAACCACGTAAAAAAATTTGCATGCCTTCTCGCCTAAACTAAGTCATTATTGTTCTTGTTGATTAGGTTTATGCGTTTTGCGCACGGTCGGAAACAATATGTTTTTTTTTCTTTAACATGAACTTATATTTTTTTTGTACGATTTCCAAACAAAAAAAAACAAATAACGTTGTTTTTTTTTTAATTTCGCTTGTCACTCCTACAGAATTTATACTTACCATTTCTATGCAGCAAAACATTTTCCATGCCAATATAAAGAACTTACCCTTTAAAAAAACCTTTTCGCCATAAAAGAACCAGTTTTTTACACAAAAAACGATATTTGTCGAACTAGAAAGAACAATTTCTCTACCAAAAGTAACAATTGTCCAGGCAAATGCAGGGCTGAATTTTTACTAAAAAAACCAAGACAAGAGAGCCTAAAAAATATACAGCCAAATTTTAATGTATCAGAAAAAGCAAAACAGCCGCATAAACAACAGGTTAAAATCCAAAACAAAAATATACAACTTTAACTGCGTTAGTAAAAGTTTTGGAACATGTCAAAAAATACAACTAAATTATTTCAATATATTATGGTACGAGATGTTTTTGCGTATGAAAAATTGTTAAGGGTATACCTACATATTAAACTGTTTACACCTTGCATTAGTCGAGAGTCTTTACTTTTTTTGCTCTTATAAAACCTTAATATACGTAAGCTGAATTAAGCCACCACTTAAAACATAGAATAAAACTAACGGCAAAAAACAATTAGTTAGCTAATGCATTATATAACACCTTGTGCAATATCCTTTTTTTGTTATCTATATGATATCCTGTGTTCGTGCTAACATAGGATTACAAACAAATAAAAAATTACACCAAACATGCATATATATATACAATAAAGTACGATCATACACATAAGAATAATGTTTATTCTACCAAACTAAAGAAACCGTAAACATAGTTTCCACATTTGATAAAATAAGCGTTTCAACTTAGTCTTGATTCTAGACACACATGGGTTAACTACTGACTTACATCATATGTAGATTTAAACATTTTGATGAGTCATTTCTAAGTCGCAAAACAAGATTATACAAAGTAAAAAATCATCAATATTTGGTTTATAGATAATTCCTATCTAATGATAATCTATTAGCATATATACTTTGTTAAAAAACATTTTAAATTTTGATTGTCATATGATATGAGAATGGTTTATTATTTTCATATAGCAACGTATCATTTTGAGCCATTTGAAATCGCAAAAAATATTTATGGCACAATTTGAGCCTAGTTAAGAACTCATGGTCAAGATATTGGATAATTATAGCAATGAGCATAAGGACTTTATACATCTAATAATAAAACCGAAATGATCCAATACGTTTTATTATCTTTACTGCATATAATCGTTGCAAATATTGTTGAGAGCCAAAGTGTCTCATTGAAAAACAAAAACCCCTGAAGCGTTTACCCTGCGGGATACCTGTGTAACTTGATATGTTAAAATGTCCGAATAAATGTTATTAAAATCCCTTAAACTGTTTTTAATGTCTGTTTGTCTGTTGGATTAATACATAAATTAATAAAAAGTCGCCTTTGAAATATTTTCTTTAAAAGGAAATGACATTTTTATAACTTTAAGAGTTTATAAAAAAATATGTACATATACATCTATTTACATGAAAAATTTCATTCCGCGGAAATTGCCTGTGTACAACCAAATATTGAAATGCAATACACTACAAATAATCCTTTGTTTTTTATAATAAATTTAGTGTAGTTTCGCGTTTTTTTTGATATTTTTAATTTAGTTTTTGCGTTAACTAATTTTTGCAGTTTTTTATTATATATTATTTTGTGGTTCAATCTTAGTCTTTGTTTTTTTTATTTGTTGTATTTATTCATTTATGTTTATTATTTTTATTTGCCAAGTTTTGTATAAATTGAATTGTTGTCGTATTCGAAGTTTGGATTTTGGATTTTGTTTTGAGATTTGTTTTGGCAGTTGTGTATTTTGGCTCTTGTGTCATATAAATTTATCGTATAACCAGAACGCTGTCTTATCTAAATAGACCACTCATATCAGACACAAAAAAAAGCTTTTTATACTATAGGGAAATTTTTATTTTGTTTTTAAAAAGTTATTTGGTTTTTTATAGTAAACTCCGTGATTTTTTATACAAAAATCGCTTAAAAGATAAAAAAATCAACAAAATGTAATTTAATTCATAATTTTTTTTATTTCAGTATGAATTTTACGATTTTTGATTTTTTTGGAATTTCCTATTTTTTTGCCGAATTTTTTTTTGTAGAAACTTCATGTAAGTCTCTAAAGAAATCCAAAAAAAATTACCCACAAAATAATTTAAATATAAGTTTAAACCGTATCTTTTTCGTTATTTTTAAAAAGTTTTATTTTGTTTAGGCAGCACCTTACTTGATTAAAAATTTTTCTTTTCGATGTATAAAATGTACTTTTTGTCGCGAAAATGCCTGTTTTATTGTAAAAAATGTTCTGATTGGTTTATAAAAAGTCCCATTTAGTTTAAAAAAGGTCTTTTTGGGTATAAAAAGTTATATATGATTTTTAAAAAATGTCGCATTTTTATAGTTGTGCATGTTATACAAATTTGATTATGTACAAGAAATATATAAAAATAAGTTTATACTGCCTACATGATTTGTAATCCTGCTTATAAAAGACGCACCTACGACTATTATCAAAATTTAAATATTTCTGTTTTATAGTATTCACGCCTAAATATGGGCTCTATTTAATTCATTGTTTATTAAAGTGTTCGTAAAGATAATAGACTTTTCATTATATCGTTACCAGATTATTAAATCAGGATTTAAGTCAATGGCATGTAGTCTCTGACCAAGCCAGTTACTGGAAAATGTGTATTTTTATGTGGGATGCACAACGCACAGGTTGGAATACATAAAGCAACAATTTGCAGAGCTATAAATGACATTTATTGATGTGAGATAAAGAGGGTAAAATCTGAAACGAAAGATATAGTTGATTTGTTACATGTCAGACATGTAATAGAAAGAACTGCTATAATATGCGTATAGATACAACAAAATAGTTTAGTAACAAATGGTTTTTAGTAAAAAAGTTTAAGATTCTCTGGCCTCATCCAATAATAGGCACTATAAAAACAAAAAATATCTTGTTGCCATACCTAAATAAATTGACTGTCTAATAAAGAAACCTTAGATACGCGCATACATTCAACGTACAACAATTCATGTGCGAAAAGCGTCAGAATTGTATTTGTATAACGCTTTTATCGCCTGTTCTAATAAGGTGTACTGAAATTACACATAATATGTGTGCGTTAACCAGTTCTGTTTTTATAGGTGAGTTACAACAATTGGTTCGTTTTTGGTGTGACAAATTTTACCAAAAATATCATTATTTGCAAATACAAATTTTTTTGGTTTTTCTGTACAGTATGCTATTAGATAAATCTAGAAAAAAAACTTCTGTCACTTAAACAATGCAAGAAGTAAACATTTTTTCAACATTTTGCGTTTTTCGGGACTTATACAGTATAGTATTAGAGATTATACATAAACTTTTATTTTATTTTTCCGGGTTATCCCTCGTCTCTTTTTTTATTCTGCCGAAAAAATGAAATCTTTACGGCGCAAATCAGGTATTTACACGCGTCACAGAATTAGATACGTCTGTGACCTCGCTGCGCTTTCTTGTTACATAGTAAAGGCCTAATATATGTTAAACATATTAATACCATTACGAGTTCTGTTGCAAAAAAAAAAAAAAACAAAAACAGATCCATTGTGTAGCCATATATCAGAAAACGTTTTTTTGCGCTAACTTCATGTTAGTAATCCATTTTAATATTTATTATCACAATGATTTGTTAGTTATATTTTTCGAAAATATATTTCAGATACTCTTAGTTTAAAAAAAGTGTGGTTTTCAAAATAAAAAAGGTTTCATTCTAATAAGATTTTTGCTATACTGTGCTTTTGCATTTTTGATTTTTTTTAGTCATGAAAGATGCGTTTTTGTATACGATTCGGTCTAAAAATAATTTTCGTTTATACAGACAAAAAACGAACAAATGTAGGGTAACATATAGTTATAAAATAAAGAAGTATTAATGCATAAAAAGCTTAATCAAATCTTTATTTGCTGTTTAAAAGCAGTTTCTATTATTTTGCCTTAATTTTATAAAAAGTAAAATGTATTATAAAGAAAAATTTTTTCTGTATGAAAATAAACTAGTTGATTTTATATTATTTACAAACGACGTATTTTTTTAAGTTAGCAATTTCAAGAAATAATACATAGGCGTGTTTGACTTTCAGTCACCGTAAACAAGAGTTATAAAAAACAAATGTTCCATTTACAAACTGCAAAAAAAACAACATTTAATACGTTAAAAAAGACTTTATTGCGGTTTTGCTGTCGTTTTACATCTTTATTGCAAAAAAACCGTATATAAAGATTATTATTGCTCATGCAATTATGTAGTTGTGTATTAACCCTACTGATGTTCGTAATATCTGCGCAGCGTATGTTTTTGTAATGCATGAGTGTTAAAATTTTACACATTCATAGTTTCAGACGCGTTGATCTCATTTTATTGTATCCTTTAAATTTAGTTTCTTTCATAAGTAAACATGTTCTGACAAACGCCTGTTTTTAACCGTATGCATAATGTTTGTCATATTTCAGTGTTTGTTTTACTGTGCACAAATTGCCATAGTTGGTTTAATTGTGGCTTTATAATTTTTTTACGTAATTTTTTATCGAGGCTTGCTATTTCGACTAAGGATTTCTTATTACAAAGTCATATATAAAACATTATCCATACTGCACAGTTTAGAATATGT